>JACWST010000032.1:29468-76355 GCA_014850475.1 Cryphonectria naterciae | reverse complement strand
GTGTCGAAAGACAAGAACAGAGAGAAGGCGAGTAGAGATAGATGGAACAGGGTGATAGGAACAAGCACAGGTGGAGATAATATTTTTTTTTTTTAAAAAAAAAAAAGAAGAAAAAAAAGAAGAAGAAATCATTTTCTTTTCTTCTTTGGGCTGTCCCCCCCGCCCTTTCTCCCGCTGGCTGGCCAGACTCTCATCGCAGTTGCGCAACCTGTTACAGTCGGACCCGTGACAGCTGTCAGGCAACACCACCACCCAGATTGAAACCATCTTCTGCGGACCATCACCGACTGAGGTTATTGTACTACTAAAGTAGGCGATAACAACCCCCCCCCCCGCGGCCAAGCTCCTACTGTACCAGAACCCCGGAGACGTTGATCCGCCACCTGTCTATCTTTGTCTGCTTCCGTGATAGATTGGTAAAGATAGGGCCTTGCAAAGCAGATGCCGTTTCTCCCTTCGGGGTTCTCCAGTTCAGTTACTCCCTCCTCCTCCTCCTCCTCCTCCCTCCTCGGCACCTCCTCCGTGGGTTGAGCCAAGAAGAAGGGAGGGGAGTCCTGCCCCTGGTCCTGGTCCTGGTCCTAGTCCTGTCAGATGTCCATCTGTCGGTCGTCTTTCCCATAGACAAGGGGTGACAGGCCACGGACCATACGGCACCCGTTTGCGAGTCCACCTTTTAACCAGAAAAGGGCTATTGGACGAGGAACTAGTGAATTGTACTGAGTCGACGCTTGCGTATGGGGATGGTCGACACATGAATGGCACGCTGTGCGGCGTCTACGGAACAGAGTAAGTAGTTAACTGCTTTGAGTACTCAGTAGTAGTATGCGTGTGAGTGGGCTTCGTGGGCCCCCTTTCTTGTTTTCCTCTCTCAAGTTCTCTCTCTTCTTTAACACACACACACACACACACACACACACACACACACACACACACACACACACACACATCATATAGTCTATACTACTACTACTACTACTACTACTGTGTATAATAAGATAGTAGTGCTATGTACACACCACCTCGGTGCAGGCCCTGTACAAAGTCCACGCACGCCCGCGGAAATAAAATCCAGGTCCCGAGTGCCCAGGGCGGCGGGTCAGGCGTAACGCCCGCTCTTCCGCAATGTGTTGTCGACCGAGCTCGCCGAGATCTCCTGCGCGCAAAAAAAGAATGGGGGCCTGTCAAGACGCACGCCATTGGCGGGACTTTGGACGCGGGTAAGTAACAATTTTGGTTTGCACATACACAAGGGGAAAAAAGAGGAGGGGGTCGTAGCATGGGCATGGATGGCATGCAGTTGGTTAACCCCCCTCTCCCGGGCACCGCTTCCCCTAAATGGTACCATTATAAAAAGGATTCCGGAAGGTGTCCTTGCGGGCTTCGCACAGAGAAAGAATGTGGGAGCCACAGGCGTCGGAAGGAGAACTGACATCTCATAATAAGACGGACGGAGGCATGACAATGGAAAAGAAGAAGGAGAGAAACAAATTAAGGGAGATGGTGGTGGTGGTGGTCTCGTTTCGTTATCGCCATCCTCCACCATACAAGGGCCTGAGTCAAGCCCAGGGACATAGTAAGTACCATAGGAAGAGGGAAAGAGGTCTGAATGTGTGTGTGTGTGTGTGTGTGGAGAGGGATCTGGACTTGGTGGAGGCGCTGGAACAGGATATCGGAGGAAATGGGAAGAGACATGTCCCATCTCGTCATGTCAAAACTTGGTTTTTTCTTCTTTTCCTTTCCTTTCCCCGCCTGCACCTCTTTTCTTCGCGATCGACCGGGGCGTCCGACATGGTAATGTCCCGTCCCGCCCGCCACAGCCTTTTCCAATATTTTTAGACTTGATGATGCCGTCTTTTTGAGATCCTAGTTCACATCCGCTCATATATGTACTATATATTGTCGCCCCGTGAGTTTGAGAATTTGATCTTTCATCTTGCAAGACTCTTTGCCCTTGCTCTTAGTCCCCCTACGAATTTCGCAGAGACAGGCACAGTCCGAAAGCGCAAGAGGAAGAGAAAAGGCGTGACAAACCAGGTTCAAATCCTCTTGTGGTATTATCAAGCAAACGCGACAGGGCTGGGCCCTTTAGGGTGGGAAGGTAGCAGAGGGGTGGTGGTGTGTACTGTACACACACAGACACACACACAAACTACACGCACTTACTTTTTGGGACTGATCACTGCAGCTGATCCGCAGGTCCCGGCTTGTACCTGTCTCAGATGGAAGGGAGGGGGGAAGGACATGTGCGGTGCTGATCCACCACACTCTCTCCCACAGGTGGGCGCCCCAAAAAGCACGACGCCTGGGGCTGGCGGCCGGTCGGGGTGGACGAAACGATCTGCGGTCGCTCACCTCATCAGCCCAACAACTCCTTCTCTTTGACAGATTGGGCGGCGGGTGGCCCTGTGGTGTCAAGAGAGGGAGGAACAATAGCCGTGCGATGTTCCCCGAGACTCTCCTTCCAGGCGAGCGAGGATGTAGAGGTTGATGTGGCACAACAATGGCTAATTCCTTCTCTCTCTCATCAGGAGGACCCCCTATGGATAGATGATCGACTGGATTTTTTTATTTAAAAAATATTTTCGATCCCAACTACCCTGTGGCCATGCGGTGTCTAGGGAAGGGGACAGTCCGATCACAAGTTCTGTGTGAATCTTACTCCTCCGGCTTCCCACCTCTCGTCTCGTCTCGACAAGCGAGGCCTCGGGGCTCGAGTCCCCCCTTTGTCCTCGCCTCTTTTTTTGAACATCAATTGAGGCCTTTCCAAGATAGGACAGGGAACAAAAACCAAACAAAGAACAAAGCCCCCCTCGCTTCTTGGCATCCTCGAGGGGTGGAACGAAAGCAAAAAGAGAAAAAAAACACACACCGAAAAACGCCCCTATCACATTTTGTTCCAGTCCGGTGATCAAAAGCCATTTCAGCCTCGAGATCGAAGTCCAACCAGCCACAGCTGGAATCACTGTACATATTGCACTGTATCGAGGTAGTATCCACCCCTCCCTTCTCTTTCTCCCCACCCCCGAAAAGAGCGAATACAGCTGGGGTGCACCCGGGGCGGGTTTCTCCAAGGAAAAGACGACGACTCGATCGCCCACTGCAGCTCGGCCGATAGAGGCAGAAGGCAGAGGAGGGACCCACAGCGCTGTCGTGCAACCGCTGCAGGGCCAGCCCGTCCCGCGCCATACCATCGGACGGCACAAGCGAAAGGGCCATCCCGTCCTTTCCGTCCTCGACGCCTGTCGCTTCCTTACATAAAATGTAACAAGGGCTCGACAAAATGTTAAGCAAGTATTGTAAGGAGAGCACGGATAGGGACGGAAGTGGGCACCAGGGGGGAAGGGTTCCCATCTCCTCTGAAACGCCATAAACAGAGAACTTCTACTCTTCTTTCTCTTGCGACGGCGCGTATTCCAGCAACTCATATTAAATTCCCCAAACAATACGCGGGGTATGAGATCTGAGGCGTTTTACAGTAGGCGAAGGCAAGGAGGGAGAGAGGGGGGCAAATTTACCCACGTCGCTCTGAAATCCACGGCAGCAGGGGGTGGCCCAGCCAGTGCCAGCCTCAGGTCGCTATGCTTGTCCGCGGTAAATACTTATTACCATAGTACTATGTACTGTTGGGAACAGCACGTGGCGGGCCGTGGCGCCGCTAGACCTTGTTTTGAAACGCCGCATATTCATCATATGAATCAAAACCACAAGTATATACATATACTTGGAAAAAGAATTCACATACTCTTTGTGCTGTATAGCATTGGCTGTCGGGAAGAGGGGGGAGTAGCCTGCCATACGAGTGTAGTAAGTGGTTGTGACCAAAAACCTAAATAATACTTTCCTCTTGTCCACGCTGGCCCAGCTGGAAATGAGGGATGATCCGTCCTGCGAGCCATTACGTCGTAACGAAACTGAACTTGAAGATTTCACAATGTTCTCTTGGAATGGATAGCAATGCGCAAAGCTCAAGATTAACCAACATGGTAAAGTCCGTGACCTGTGGCTGAAACAATACCCCTCTGTTGATCCTCATATGCCGTTGCCTAAGTATGCTGGCGGGCTGGGTTTACGCAGTGACTGACGACGACGGAAATGTGGGTACGAGACAATGTGAGGGCAGTGGTGGTGGAGGAGTTCGCTCATGGACACACACGGCCATATTCCAACGTTGCGATGGATGAGGGGCGAGCTTAGGTGGCCATGTCTCTGTTAAAGATGGGCATCTTGAACATGCAACCATGTGCATGATTGATGCCCCCAGCGGATAATTAGCACCCTTGTCAACAGCTCGGCTTCATGGCCATTCGGACAGCTTGTCTTGCCATAAGGAAGAGAAAAGGAGATAAACAGACCCTTATAACAAGAATGTCGAAGGTGTCCGCATAGCTAGATAAGTACTCTTTGCTAAAAAAAGGCCCTCCTGGGCCGAAGGGTATATGAACGGCGGCCTGTCCTTGTTCATTGACCCACCAGGACCAAAGACCCTAATTTGGAAAGCCATGCCTGGTCTGAACCGGTCCATCCTTTGCTCTGGAACCTTACGAAATCGGTTACATCGCGCCTTTCAAAGGAAGCCATGCCCCCTCGTGGTGGACAGTATTGCAGGCTCATGGGCGATGATGGCTAGATGGGTCGTCAGCCCAGTGCGTATGGACACTGGGGATGGTTTACCCCCGTAGTCAGTCTTGTCTGTGAACAAGCTTCCGGCTACACGGGTAAGACCACCAAGACGTCAGGATGTCCCAAGATTTGACTTACGTGGTCCAGTAGCGTTTGGGCCGTTCCTCTTCAGGTCTCTCGACGGGCTCCGGTGTCGATCTTGACAGCGTAGGTCATGGGACAGGCGGGACAGAAACCAAAGTGATTGAGAGGAGAGAGAGAGAGACATTGCTGACTTCTTTTTGAGACTTGATCATGACAATACTTAATGTGACTGTGTGGTAGGTAGTATGTGGCGGAAATCCTTAAAGGGTCAGCTGGACTCTCATGTGCTGGGCAAATCATCAAGACAGTAGACAGTAGCATGGTCAAGCAGTATGTGGGTTTCTTCTGAGAGTAGAAGTGCAACACGGAATATTGAGAAAGCAAACTGTCAAGCATGGATTATGTTGTCTCCGGAGTTTCTCTTCGGGGAAGCCTAGAGTTTTTGAGACAAGCCTCGCGCAAACATGCTTTAGGCAATGCTCCAAACTCCTCTGACTTGCTTGTAGTATTTGTGATTGATCTTGGGCATAAACTCTCTATTAATAGCATTTCTTTGAATGCCAAAAAGGAATGACATGGACGTTTGATAGGCTTCCTGCCGGGGACTTGTTTGCTAGATGGCGTGCCAACAAAGGGTTGCCGGGAGGTCAAGCATCAAGCCAGGTGACAGGCACAAACATGTAGTCTCAATAGTGATGCTGGTATAAATTCGCACTACAAAGGGCATTCAGATCTATCAACATGCCTTACAAAGTCCATAGGCATCAGTCGTCCTTCCACCAAGCCCCAATAACCACCGGAAGAGTCTAGGCTTCATTCGTGGCCCAACGATGCACCCACATTTGAGACTGCCCGCAAAGCAGCAGCAGCAGCAGCAGCAGCACCAAAGACTGTCCAACGCAGCGCTGCTAAAAGAGCTCACGGACCGCAAGGACCGCATCGATCCCCGACTCTTCCGGCATGTCACCTCCGTGATGCCCTGGCATCCGCTTTACGGCTTTCCACCGCAAGCCCCCTTCACAGTCATTCTAGGTTGGGAGCAAGATACTCGGCAGACCTTCGGACCACCTGCCAGCGCTTCTCGTCAGCAGACCATGTCGCAAGACAGCCAAGCTGATGGTTGGCCCAGCCCCCGTAGCGCTGCCCCGGCAACAGGCTCATGGGACGTACCAGCCGATGCTGGCGGGAATGGCAGCGACCATGATTTCGGCTCCGTTGCTGAATACAGTCCAAAGGGCGTTGTTCCCACCGCTGTGGTGCTCCAGCACTTGTCACGACTCCTCCAGGACGCCCTTCAGTTCTTGGAAGACTGCGCCCAACAACATCGCACCGATGTCGAGAGCCTGGCCTATCTGGATGTGGAGTGCCGCAACAAGCTGTGGAGCAGTCTGATGGCCTCGAGACTCAGAGACAGCGAGTTACACAAGCATTTGTTCGCGAATCTGGCGCTCGATGTCGAAGGTCACATCCAGCGGGCTTTGCGATCTGCCGAAGCGGGCATGGAGAGTGAATGTGACGATCAAGACAAGCACGAGAAGAGCCAAAAAGCCGCTCACGAGCTGAGAATTTTGAGGGCGAGGTCGCGGAGGGTCACCGAACTCCATGCAGGGGCATCGACAAGCTTCAACAAGTTCAATGCCATGGTGGACGAGATGCATATGATGGTGGAAGGGATGAAGATACTGGAGGGCGACAACGGCGATTCTCCTGGAGAATAAAAGGACAACATACCCAGGGGCTCGCTTCTCAAGAGAAGTGGTGGTGGCGGCGGCGGCGGCGGCGGCGATGGACCTCGAGATGTGGAGAGATCGCTTGAGAATGGCACTGAAGGGAAGAGCCTGAGATGCGAGACAGCGATTAGCGGCCTACTCAGCCCTTCAGTCGCCCACTGTCTAGCTGGTTTGAGACGTCAAGGCAAATTCATTTGTGCCTATTTTTTTTCCCCCGCTCTCAATTCGGCCTCATTAAAAGCCAGCACTGCGCAGGTTGTGTGCCAAGAAAGCATTGCGATGGCGTTTCTCAGAGGTCACTCGGCCTGGATGGCCATGAGTTGGCTGGCAGGGACGATACTTTTTTCTTCCTAGTTTCAATCCTTGACAACGGCGTTCAGCAAGTTACCTGGTTGACGCCGTGCCCTCGCGGCAAGACAAATTTTCCTCAAAATCACTGTCATCTCCTCATGCCTCAGTTCCACACGTTTCACCTTGGAAGACTGTCAGCATTCGGTAACTCAACGCAGTGAAATTCTACGACTGTCAAAACCATCAGCTGGCAAGACATGTCGCTGAAATTCGAGGAGACCATGGCCACCGGAAAGTGCTCGAATATGTACTTTGTCATAGGTTACCATTAGACCCTGGCAGTCATTGAAGGCTCGCTGAACAACACCTAAGGGGACAAGATCTATGAACAATTGTTCATGGCGATGTCAAGACCTCGGGTTCATGGAAAGAAGGGGGCATGGAGGGGTTCTTGATCAGCACCAGATCGAATAAAAGTGTCAACGATTGAGAAGGCGAGCGGGGATTCAACAGTTCAAGATACATCAGGACGCAGAAAGTAGGGCAGGACTTTTGAGAGACCGTTGTGCTCGAAGTAAAAAAGCGCAGTTCTTCGTTCTGAACGTCTTGTATTGTAATGGAAGGTCAAGATGCATGTGACAAGACAAAGAATACAACATGAAAAGGTTTTTGTATTCGAATCTAGCTAATAGCGGCCAGCTGCGTACGTGGTGGGTGATGGCGATAAAGTAGTAGCAGAAGAAGGCCTTCAAGATCCATTTTCTGGCCAGTCGTCGGTTGGTAGCCGCTTGAGCGACTGCGAGAAGAACACACACCGATTATGGAGAGAGCGCAACACATGTGTGAGGGCCAGGTTAATCCAAGACGCTCTCCAGATCCCCCATACCGCATCATAGGTCGTTAAATATTGTTAGTAGTATCCTTCTTCGAGCGGACAGATTGTGTACCACTGACCTTGGGAAAAAAGAGGTTGAAGCGCCACCGCCCAGAGAATGATCGGAATTGAATGATGAAGTCTTCCTCCCACAAGGGAAGGTCGACGACACGCCACCCATTGCGCTTCAGCTTGTCGTCGCAAGCAATCCCGGCAGTGACCCTCCCAGAGGAACGACTGGACTGGAGCCCCGCGTGAACAGAGACAGCCAGCGCCCTGCATTTCTGATGCCAACTGCGGAGGTGGGATCACCTCGTGCCGTCACCGGCAGGACCGTCAACACTCGGCGCCCGCCCGAGGGCAGACGCTGAGTGATCAGGCGGCCAGGCAAAGCCTGACCCTTGGGACATACTCCGAATTTCTCACATGCCAGATAGACGCCGTGAAGGCTCGAGAGATGTGCTTGCGCAGATCTCTCCGTTTGTAGCATAGAAGGGTAGCGTTGAGGGCGGTGACGCTTGAGAGGAAAAGAAAAGAAGAGAAAGGAAAACAAGAGACAAGCAAGTCGCGTCTTTGAATTTTGATGTTGGAGTCATAAATCGGTGTGCCTGCGGCTCAAGCTTTCACAGCCAATCAGGGTGCCTGGTGACGGCCGCTAGGTGGCGTACTGACAGGGGCCCCCCGGACCCAGAAGTCAGGGGTCCATCTTGCTGCCGCAGAAGCCACGCTGATAAGATAACAAAAATCGCTGGCCAGGCCGCCCCGGTTTCCCCAGATCCATCAAGAAATAGATGCGCCTTGCCATCCTGACAACATTTGATTCCTTTTGAGAATTTCCATTAACTTGCTGTTGCTCTCGTCGCCTTCGCTCACGCCAAAGATGTCTGCATTTGGGAAGCACTGCCGTTCTCGGTAGTGCGTGGTATTACTCTTCTTCCTCTTGTCTTTTTTCTTCCTCTATCTTGGTCTGACTCACTCCAACCTTGATCATTTTAACTGGACAGTAAAGTCGAAAAGCCAGTCATGGCCGTATCTGCTTTCGACTTGCCTCAGGTATGGCAGAAGCCTGCCGCTGATGCACTGATTGAGTCCCTTCGACAACTGCGTGTTGAACCTCCAATATGGAACCTGAAGGTCTCTCGGGCTGAAGTTCTCAAGCAGCAAGACATCACAGGGCAGCATCGAAGGGAAGTTGCGGCTTACTTGTCCACAATCATCAAGAGCGAGCTGGCGTGGATAGATGACGAAGAGGACAGGGAGATCATCTGGACGGAGGCGAGTAAACGGTTCTCGGAACGCTGCGGACGGAGCGGTAAGGCCCTAAGCACTCCCTTCAGGGTTGTTCGTGGAGGACCACTTGCTCACCCTCCTTGTCTTAGCTATGGGCGAGATCACTCGACGGTGGCCCTTCGAGGGGGACGGATACCAGCCCTTTGATCTCATCGTTAGGGAACCCCCTCTGACTGGGGATAACCTCGGGCTGAAGACGTGGGGCTCGTCTTATGTACTTGCACAGATGTTGCACACCGTCGGGGAGACTTCCTTGTCACATCTGCTCGGCGACAAGGTCAGCCAGGCTAGGCCATCAGTCTTGGAGCTTGGGTCTGGGACGGGTCTTCTTGGGCTGGCTGCTGCAGCAATCTGGAGAACACACGTCATCCTTAGCGATCTCCATGAAATCATGCCCAACCTGGCTCACAATGTTGGTCAGAACCGTGACATGATACAAGAGCGGGGTGGCCGTCTGGACGCTGGCGCTCTAACTTGGGGTGGGGATGAGGACGAAGTTGATCCTGTTCTGTTCGATGCCAAGAATCACTTCAAGATCATCATTGTCGCCGACCCGCTCTACGACGACGAGCATCCCGGTCTCCTGGCCGGTGCTATCAATGAGCAGCTTGCTTTCGACGCAGACGCCAGGGTCATGGTCATGGTCCCTCAGCGCGATGCCGCCACAATCAAGCTTCTTTCCTCGTTCAGAACAGAGATGGCCTTCAAGGCGACGCCGCTCGTATGCTTAGAGGAGAGCGTTGTCGCGGGTCAAGATGATTGGGGCGGCGACGAGGACGAAGAAGCGGGCCACGTCAAATGTTGGCTAGGTATATTTGGGAGAAGTTTAGAATTGTGATAGACCAATCTACTACATTCGTACCTATCGTCAGGCTGCAGATGTCAATAGCAGGATGAACCACACTTCTGGAGGTCAACAAATATAGCGATTGCAAAACTGCTCAGAGCCAGCGACACGCCATGATAGAAGGCTTTGTCGATATTGGTGTCACTCAGAAGTACGCGTCGTTCATATTGTCCCGATGGGGGAACTATTCAGCACGTTTACGAGCATGTGTGCTTGCGACGCGTTCATCAACATCATCACCGCCACAGAAAGCACGTCACCCCGTTGAAAAGAGAAAAGCCAGAGTATCGTAATAAATGCTAGACGAGAATCCTCTTGGACTAATAACTATAAAAGCATCGACTATCTTGAGAAGATAAAGAAGTATGAAAGAAAAGAACCAAAGTCTCCCGGAGGCTAGAATTGAACATACAGCTGCCAATAGTGGCTATTGCGGCCAGGGGACTGTATCTTATAGTGCAAGTAGGATTTGGAGTAAGCACCTCGACCATTTAACACTACGTGCACGGCCGTTGATTCGTAAGTGACAGTATGACTGTTGGATTGACTCTTCTAGAAGCCATCGCTCAACCTGCTGTATCTGCAGCTTAACGAAACAACTTCGGCGCGGCGGAGTAACCCAGCTGGTCCATGGTCCCTCTGCCGCAACCTCGAATCATCAAATTGCCGCTTCTCCCCCCATTTCAGTTATGTCTATATGTTAAATTATGCTTCCAAATCCTGTCAAAACACTTTTGATATTGAACCCTAGATTGAACCTGCCGGACCCGAGGCAACCAGGAGCCTCTCATCTCGTATCCTCGAAGTGCTCAATCTCATCAGCCAGCTTGCCCCCATCACCTACCCCCCGTCTAGAACTCAGCGCTGCCAGGTATTGTTCCCGCAGCTTCCTCGCCCGGGCGCCGGAGCAGGTATCCCTCGTAGCGCCAGCAACAATGTTGCCCTCAAAGAGCATGCCGACACTCTCCAGCGGGACACCTTTCGTTTCCGGCACGCAGAACACTGCGTACACGAGCATCACGACGCAGCACGCACCGAAAAGCAGATATGTGCCGAATGTAATGTACCCGAGCATGATGGGTGTGAGCTTGGCGATGACAAAGTTAAAGAGCCACTGTGTCATGAGAGACGCTGCCATGACCAGGGAGCGAACTGGAGGGGAAAGGGGAGAAGGGAAGTTAGCCTTTGTCAAAACGTGGAGTTTTGATGAGAAAGGCAAAAATTACTCACCATGGTTGGGAGAGCACTCAGACGCCAAGATGAATGGGATCGGACCCCAGCCAAATAAGTAAAACACGACGAAGAGGTAGACGCAGATAATGGCGAAAATGTTGTTCCCCGACAGCGACTTGTCAGTGGGATGAACGGCCTGGTTGATGCCGATGTAGAACATCGCAAATGCTTGCCCTGCAGCTCCGCAGATGAGTGACCACTACATGAGTACGGGGTAGTTGTTAGCTAATTCATGTGTGCCATAGATACTTAAGTAGTGAGTGAACATCGAGTCGGCGAACGCAACGTACCTTTCGTCCGGCCTGTTCAACACCGAACATCAAAGCAAGCGCGGTAAAGACCACCTTGACGACGCCATAGATACCTGTGGCAAAAAGACCTGCTGATGAGCTCGACAGGCCTACGCTTTCGAAGATTTGTCTGCAGCGGCAAAGTTTAGTCAGTACACTACGAAAACAAGATGGTGACAAGTGAGGTTTGCTTACGGGCTGTAGTAGTTGATGCTGTTTGTCCCAGTCCACTGTTGCCAAAACATAAGCACCACCCCGAGGCTAGCCTGGTAAAACATCTTCTTGCTCGAGCAAGCTGCCCTGGCCTGCATGCCGAGGGATAACTTCTCCTTGCCCTCAAAGTCGGCAACGATCTCGTCTAGCTCCTCCTGCAGCGCAGAGTCGTCCTCCGGGAGGGCACGAACATGCGACAGGGCGCGCCTGGCCTGAGAGGTGCGGTTCTTCTCGACGAGCCAGCGGGGAGACTCGTTCTGGAAGGAGACGAGGAGAAGCAGTAGGCCTGGAAGCATCTGCAGAGCGAAGGGGATGCGCCATTGTGCCGAATTGGTGGGGTCAGTGATCTGTTTAGAAATGCCGTAGTTGATGAAGTAAGAGATCATGATTCCAGTCACGTTGAAGAGTTGCATACTGTATGTTCTTGTATGTCAGGATAGCTCGTGTAGAGAGAGGTTGGAGGGGGGGGGGCAGGGAAGAGGGGAGTCACAGACCATCCAATGCAGCGCCCTCGGATCTCTCGATTCGCATTCTCACCAATATATGTCGGCACCACAGCGGAGATGAGACCCACGCCAAAGCCACCGACGAACCGTCCTACGTAGAGCTGAGCAAGATCCGTGGTGCCGATGGCGCAACAAGTTTGTATGACAGATCCGGCAAGGAAGACGAGGTCGGCCAAGATGAGAGACCACTTGCGGCCGCTGTGCTGAAAGTCAACAAGAGGTCGGCGGCACCCAAAGAGATCATTTTGATAAAAAAGACGGGTAGAGAGAGAAAGAAAAGAGACTAACATCTTATCACTGAGCCAAAATGAAGCAGCGGCGCCAAAGAAACAGCCTCCCTGAAGAACAGAGACGATGTTGCCCTGCAGATTGGCGTACGAGGCGCTGTTGGCGTCAAGGTCGAAAGAATGTTGAAACGACTTCATGGTGAGGACTCCTCCGATGAGACCAGTGTCCCAACTATTACGTCTTGTTAATAATTACCACGATTGAGCCAGAAGGGCAAATTACAGCACTGCAGCTCACCCAAAAAGCATGCCTCCAAAGGAGGCCACAGCGGTGAGGACATAAGCCCGCCTGTGAGCCTGCACACCGTCCCAAATACTTTTGGGGGAAACCACCACTATCGGCGACGAGTTGGACGGCATGATCAGAGGTGTCTCTTCAGTAGGGTCATAAATCTGCGTGTTAGAACTTGAGGGTGTTGATCCCTCGGCGAGGTGAGGACGAGCACTACTCATAATCCCCTTCATGTGTGTCTATATATATGGAGAAAAGAGTGTTGAGGATGAACAAGCAGAGCTCAACTCCAATTAGAGAAACCCTATCAACAGATGCTCAGCGGGAGAATGAATTCCCGACTCGAGACTTCTGATGGGGCATGCGACCCAGGCATCTGCTGCATGAAAGTGTTGTGCCTCGGTGGTGGCTCCGCCGAGAAGATGCTGTGGTGGAGGCCCTGACGTGACGGTCTCCCCCGCATCCCTAGAGCGCGGTGGGTCTGGGGAAAGAATAGGTGTGGTACGGTGCTTTTTGTTTGGTGACGATGCTGCGCCTTGAAATTATGAGGAAATCTGCGGCAGAAATTCTCGGCTCCAGCCATTTATTTACTACAGTGCTCCTTTTCACATTTCAATGCCCCGCTCAGGACTTTGTCAATGAACGACTGCAGAAGATATACTTTCATGATGGACAAAAAAATCCATGAGCAAAACGGTCCTGTGGTCGCAGCTCTAACGTTTTGAGCAATGGACCTTCGCGATAAGAAGCCATTGCCACCTGTGCTATGGCCTCCATGTCCACATACCACGCACTGCCCATCAAGGCTTGCCACCCGATTACTCTCATATAGGATGTCAGCGCTGGCTATAGCCTATAGACACTTGTGCGCCACATTGCGGGCCAGTCTGCACCCACACCCCTTGAGCCCTGCTGTCTTAGGGGCCCGTCACGCCGGTGCCTCCAGCTTTCCTGTCAGCATCGCGAGGACGCGAGCTCAGTATCGTTGCTGCAATGAGGCGTGCTGGTAGTGATGATCATGCCAAGAGTTCAGTTTAGCACACATCCGCATTAGTCAACTCGTTGCATAATTTCTCTTTTCAGGGCGACCGAAGAGTGGTTTAGCTTCCAGGCTCCCTTGAGCTTTCTTCTGAGACAGGTGGACCTGTCGATATGATAGTGAATTCCGAAGCATTGTGCGCGTCGATCCAAGTTCACGATCCCACGTGCCAATTTGAGACAACAAATTTCGGTCCTGGAACCATTGACCGAAACGCGACAGGAACGGGAAGTCTGATAATGGATTTATCTGCTTGCTCGAGTATGTATTGAGTCTGAATTGTGGTGAAGGTATTACAACCAAAGTAAAGGAAGCGCTGCTCAGACCAGGTCCGAAAAGAAGAAGAAAAGGCAAAGGTGGCCGGCCGTATAACGTACAAGACATGCTCCCGTGCTCCTAAAATTGTTCATCAGGTCATATCATGGGCCTCGTCCTCACGCGAAACGGACCGGTGTCGACCAGAACTGTACTGGCTCTACTAGATGTGCTCTGCCAAACAGCTGATGTTTCGTGCGCCCGCTTGTTTATTGTGTCTTGAAGAGAAGGATAGCGCAGTGGCCAAGGTAGAAGTATATGAAGTGCTTGGTTTCTGTCACACTGTCAGCCCGTCTGTTCATCGGAACCCGACTTCGTGTGTGCTGTTCGAGCACAGACCCTTGAGGCGGAGAAGAGAAGTTGGCAGGTAAGGCCTCAGCAGACAAGCGTACCATGAGTGACAAAGCTTCCAAAGTTGCGGCCCACGATGCAGTGCCATGTGGGTCCCTTTCGATCGTCAAATGTCTTCTTGATGTGTTGCGCAATGTCCTGAGATCATGCTCTTGTCAACCACCGTATATTCAGACCTGGGGAGGAAGAGCGTGTCGTCTTCGCGGGGGCCTGAGGGCACTGGGCCAAGGCGGGAGGGGGTTCGGGGATGTCTCGAGGGTCTTTGGTTGAGGTGTACCTTCTCAATGGTAAACTTGGCCATGGCCTCCTGAGCTGTCCAACCTTGTCAACAAACGGGACGGTCTATTGCATGTACGAGACGTTGACAAGCCCACTTACCCACTTCGACAGCCTCCTGCGACATCTCCTCCGTCTGATTACCCAGCGTCAGCCTCAGGGAGTGTAATCTTGGACAAATGAGAGCCTCACCATATCAGCACTCTTAATCTGAGGTACGAGCTTCTTATCCCCAGCTCCGGGAGACGTTGGGCTTGCTTCGACCATGGCTGTCAGGGGTTCCTTGGAGTCGGTAGAGCTGAAATCGGCCATGTTAAGCAGTTGAGCAATCGAAGCAGAGGGAGAAGACCAGAGACATGCCCAGGTGGACGTCGAGAAGGAAGACAGATGGGTAGGGAAACGCTTGGTCAAGTGCCGGCAGCCCTAATGTCGTGCTAAGTCGCGAGTGGATCGAAGAGGGGAACGTCGTACCTTTGAATTGCTGGCAGGAGCACAGTATGTTCAACCGTGCATGTAACAATAGAGAGAAGGAGCGGGTGTAGCGCGTGGTCGTTGACTTCTTATTATTCACCGTAGGATCAATGTTTTGGATCCAGCCTCAGCGTTGCACAAAGCAAAAGCAACACCAAGGATAGTCGAAATGAAGACCCCTGAAAATGAGGCTACATGCGGCAGGCAAAAGCAACCTCGGGTGCGGGAAGCACTTGCAGGGAGGTCTGGCTGCCGCTCTTGCATTAAGCAGGGCTACCAATCACCTGCTTCTGCTTCGCTCAAGACCCGCTGAAAATTTCTGGTGGCCGCCTCGTCTTTGGTCCCTTCCTCGCTTTTTCTCTCTCCTTCTCTCTCATGCTGCCACCTACTTCAATTCTTTTAATCCAATACTCAACAACTACAGCCTGCATCACGAAGAATCGTCTGTACGACTGAGAGTTCTAGAACCACGCAATCTGTTGATCAGATGTGCGCTGCAGCCATGGAGTCGTCGCGCCTGTTCGTCAAGAACCTGCCCCCAACTATCAACGAGGCCGACTTTCGGAAACACTTTTCCACAGGCGGTCGACAGGTTACTGATGTCAAGTTAATTGCTAAGAGGAGGATTGGCTATGTCGGCTACAAGACGCCTGAGGAAGCTGCTAAGGCCGTCAAGTACTTCAACAAGTCTTACATACGCATGTCAAAAATATCTGTCGAGCCAGCCCGGCCCATCTCAGACCCTGTCCTGCCCATCCCACACACGACCAAACATGTTGCAGGCCGGCTTCCTACACCAGATCCCGAGCCAAAGGCGAAGAACAATATCGAGGCGGACAGCAAGAAAAGGAAGAGAGAGGACTTGGATCCAGCCAATCCCAAACTGAAAGAGTATCTCGATGTGATGCGCCCGGGCCAGACGACTTCCAGCAAACTTGAGGGTATCCTTGGGCAACCTGCAGAAGAGACAGATGCCGTATTGCCAATCGTACCCGTGGATGCTGAGAGTGACGATGAATACGAGGAGATTCCGGCTCACAAGTCGAAGCGTCAGAAGGAGGATGTGCAACACACAGCTCCCTCTGCTCCTCCAGCAGCAGCAGGAGCAGCAGCAGCCAGCTCTGCCAGTGATGTTTCGCAGCCAGCAGCCGAAGACGCAATCAGGGAGCCAGAGCTAGCTGACGCCACAGATGATGACTGGTTGAGGTCACGCACAAACAGATTGCTCGACCTGGTTGATCCTGATGACCCAGCAGCTCTGGCCGCGGTCGCATTGCACCCTGGCCAACAGCCTGCCGAGACTACTGGCCTCTTGCCATCCGAAGACACCGATATGATTGACGCTGGTGCAGAGCCGGAGTCGCTTCATGAGCCAGTCACAGAGCAAGCAGATGGGGACAGTGTAACAGAACAGGTCCGGCGCACAGCGAGGCTGTTCGTCCGAAACCTACCTTTCAAGGTTACTGAGGCTGAGCTCCGAGACCATTTCTCCAAGTATGGCGACGTTGAAGAAGTGAGCCCCCCCCCCCTTTCTGTATCTCCCTTCCTCCCTTCTTTCTTTCGTCCTTCCATGTGATGAACCCCAGATAGGGACAACTTATGCTCAAAGCATTTGATGAGAACCTGGGTCGAGTATTTTAGTAGATGCTTCGCTCTTCTGAACACAGGACATGTTGTTTATTTATGCTTGGGAAAATAAGCTGCCAAGAATCTCTTGCTGACTTGGGTCATAGCTCCACGTTCCCGTCGCTGGCTCTGGCCAAGGTAAGGGATTTGCTCACGTTTCCTTTGCGGATCCAGAATCCGCCATCGCCGCCTTGCAGGACGTCGATGGCAAGCCTTTCCAGGGCCGCCTCCTCCATGTCATTCCTGGTCAGCCCAAGAAGGATCATCAGTTGGATGAGTTTGCCATTTCACAGCTGCCCCTGAAGAAGCAAAATCTCCTGCGCAAGAAGGCTCAAGCAACAACGAGCACCTTCAATTGGAACTCGCTGTACATGAACCAAGATGCTGTGCTCGCCTCAACAGCAGATCGGCTTGGCGTGTCCAAATCAGAGCTGCTTGACCCTACATCGACCGATGCTGCTGTGAAACAGGCTGTAGCCGAGACACAAATCATCACAGATACCAAGAGCTACTTTGCCACCCACGGCGTGAATCTTGACGCTTTCAAATCCCAGAAGAAGGGAGACACGGCGATTCTGGTCAAGAACTTCCCCTATGGCACTACCCTCGAGGAACTGCGGAAGTTGTTCGAGGAAGCCGCAGGCGGCAATGTTCTCCAGGTGCTGATGCCACCTAGTAAGACCATTGCCATCGTGCAATTCTCACAGCCGGTAGCGTGCAGAACGGCGTTTGCGAAGCTAGCCTATAGACGTATGGGATCTTCGATCTTGTTCCTCGAGAAGGCGCCTGCAGATCTGCTCGCAGATCATCAACAACCAATCACAAATACCCAAACAAACCGCCACACTGGCGTGCAGAAAGTGTCTGCTACTGATCTTTTAGAACGGGAGGATGACGACGAGACCGGGGAGACCGGGTCCCTGTACGTCAGAAACCTAAACTTTGACACAACAACAGCTCAGTTGGCCGAGGCTTTCACGTCTCTGGACGGATTCGTCAGCGCACAAGTGAAGACAAAATTGGACCCCAAGAAGCCAGGCCAGGTGCTGAGCATGGGATTCGGTTTTGTTCATTTCCGCTCCAAGGCACAGGCTGAGGCTGCTCTGAAGGTCATGGACGGCTATGTGCTGGATGGCCACACTCTGGGGGTCAAGGCTTCCCACAAGGGGCTTGACGCAGCCGAGGAGAGGCGCCGGGAGGACAAGGCCAAAAAGGGCCAGAGGACTAAGATTGTCATCAAGAACCTGGCATTCGAAGCGTCCAGGACTGATCTTCGGCGGTTGCTCGGGACTTACGGCAAGCTCAGAGTCGTTCGCATTCCAAAGAAATTTGGCAACTCATCGTATGGCTGCTCCCTTTCCTCTCTCTAGACACGCGCCATTTTGGTACCTTACTAACGGATGTGAATAAACAGACGAGGATTCGCGTTTGCGGAGTTCGAGTCGCCACGGGATGCAGAGAACTGCATCAAATCTCTCAAAGATACCCACTTGCTTGGCCGCAGGCTCGTGCTGGATTACGCTGAAGCTGAGGCGGTTGATGCGGAAGAAGAAATCGCCAAGATGCAGAAGAAGATCGGGGGCCAGGTCAACAAGGTCGCGGTTCAGAAGCTCACCGGGAAGGGGGCCAGACAGAGATTTGAGATCGGGGAGGAAAATGAGGACGACGCATAAGGCTGAGGTCTCTCTTGATAAACCTTTTTGGGGGCTCGTGGGTCCTACGCCAATCCCGAAATATACTTGGACTCGAGAACTAGAGGTATTCGTTCCGTACTTGTGGGTTGTGACTCGTGTGTCTTGCTCACCATCCCTTGCTCAGCCCGCCAACCAACAACCCTCCCCTTACAAACAATTGGAACGCCCCTCCCTCTTTGATCCTCCTGCTTTGAAAATGATGCCTGTAGCTAATCTCGTTCGCATGCCTCACACGTCGGGAAAACAGGGAATCCCCCTCCGAGCCTCATCAGGGCCCTTGTCGTCGACCTAATAATTTCCCCTACGTTCCTTCGCATTAGATGTGTCTGTACTATACTATAGTTTCTTCACTGGCAGATCTCACCTGCATGGCAGTACCGAGACCAGTGGCGTTTTCTAGAGTTCGGCGTTGCCCTGCCCTTAAGACTATGCGTTACCTGATGAGGGCAAGTCCTACCACAGCAGCCGTCTCCCCGCAGAAGGGAGTGAACAACTTGGTGCAGATTGACTTGTGGACGACAAGAAGGGGTGAGGAGGGAGGGAGGAAACTCGTGTGGTCATATGACCTTTGTAGCATTGTTATCGTCATGATCATGTAGAAGCTGTCTCCCTACGATAGGCAGATTTGTCGAGCGGATCGAGAGTTCCACCCTGCCTGTATGGGAGGGAGGGGGTGGTTGCGAGGACTGGTTCTGAAATAAGTATCTTATACTCTCACACTCGCCTGCCTTCCTCGCCACGTAGAAGAAATTCCTTTCCCTCCTCCCCCAGCCGACATTCTTTCCAGCTCCCCATTGTCATTCCTTCTCCTTCTCTTCTTCCTACCCTTCACGTTCCTTACGCTTCGAAAGCATTTTGTGGTATTACCCGTATCACAGCAACTATCCATTCTTTACAGCAAATATCCTAAACGTTTTCATTTTTTTTGAATTCCTGAAGAAAGTTGAACGACAAGAAGAATAAAGAAAAAAGAAACAGAAAAAGGAAGAAAAAAAGAACGTGCATGGGTTGTATGTGTGTGCGTGCACATATCTCACGAGGAATCAGCTGAGAGAAAAAGATCTTACGCTATGGATGCTCGTCGCCCTGTTTTGTCTTCTCAACCTTACCCTCCCTCTTCCATTCCTTCAACCCAGTCCCTGGCGGCGGAGTATGAGGGCGACACGACCAGCTTCGTTTCGCATGATAGCGGACACACTGGCGCCACTGCCCCTCCCACCACGACCGTCGTTGGTGTCTCCTCTGCTGCTTCCACCTCTGCCTCCACATCTAGCAGCACAGGCTGTCTCAGCGAGGGCACGGTCGGAAGCACAAGCAGCACCAGACAGCCCCTCCAGGAATCGACGGGGAATGCCCAGCACCAGCCCCAGCAGCACCAGCACCAGCACCACCAGCACCACCAGCACCAGCAGCACCAGCAGCAGCATCACCACCACCACCATCAAGTCCCCTCACTGTATCCTCCCGGCCAGTATCCCCTGCCCTCCCTCCAGCCCATCTCGAGGTCCTGCACGCCAGCCCTCTCGTCCACGCCCTCTCTTTCAATCCTGACGGGTCCCCTTCCGGCGCCGCCTATCCTAGCCTCTAACGCGCCGCCGCACCCTGCTGCCGCGTCTGCCGGGTCAGGGTCGACGGCGGCGGCGGCTTCTTCCGGGTCGACGTCCTCGCTGAGGGTGCGGCGGTACCATGAGCTTTTGCAGAAGCGAAACCGAAACCCTATCTATGACTGTCCTGAGTTTGCGCAGTACAGGCTCAAGCAGAAAGATAAGGACCGGCAGGTGTGGCCAGATGTACTCGAGCATGCTTTTCTAGATGGTGAGATCTTCTTCTTCTTCTTTCTTCCCTTTTTTCCCCCTTAATCCCCTCTCGTTTCCTAGATCACACCATCACCAACCCCACCGGACTCTTCTCCCTCTATGGCCTTCAATCTTCCTACCAAGGGAGAGGAAGGAAAAGAGAAAGGGGAAGGGGAGGGGGCCATTTAGTATTCATTGTATGAGATGTAGACACCTAAACTGACAATAAAGCCACAAAGCCCTCCTGCTCATCCTCCACATGGGCCGCCGCAAGTTCTACATGGGCGGCAAGCAGCACGGCCGCAACATGATCATCTCGGAATACATCTGGCTGCGGTGGGTGGCCACATTGCCGCCGGGGACGAACCCCAGCAAGATCTGCGAGATCCAGGGCAAGGATGGGCGCCCGCTGAACCTCCCGGATGAGCACCCGGGAAAGTTCCACGACATGTACCGGAAGCGCAAGCAGGTGTCGAGCCATATCCAGGTGCTGAAGGGATTCTTTAGACTCAACTGGGCTTGTAAGTTTTTGGTCCTTACCCCGTTCCCACTGCGTTCGGGTGTATGAGGATGTCACGTCCATTTCCTTTTTTTGAGGTTGTGATGGATGTGTAGGGATATTGCTTGGTACTCACAGCGTTCACTTGGCTACTGCATCAAACAAGAAACTGACCAATCCACCACCTGCAGACAACTTCCTCTTTTCCAAAGGCAAGGAAGAAGGCTCCAAGGACAAGAACAAGCAACCCGCCCCCAACAGGTGGTACAAAGAGAACACCGACCAGCGCTCCTTCAAGGGCGACCCTGTGCTCACGGCCCTGGAGCGCAAGCAGCTCCCCACCGTGCGGCCCAACTATGAGTATTTCCGGCAGCTTCTGGCTATGGACACAAAAGTGCAGGTCCGGCCGTCTACCTGTTGGATCTACGTCGCCAACACGTCGCTGCGCGACCAGCCCTCTTCTTCCCCGTCCCTGGTCCCGTCCAGCTGTGACACGAAGAACCCCATCCTTACCAAAGAGGGCCTGCGTGAGGCTGAAGACGGCGGCAGCGACGGCGGCGGCGGTGTGTACGGTACGGGCAAGGCCCACGGCACAAGCACCGTCATCAACACGTATCATACGCGCAAGGGGCTTCTGTTTCGGGAGGATTTCCCCCACCGGTACGCCTTCAACAACCCTCCCGTGGGAGAGGAGAGCCCCTGGTCGCAGCGCGAGCGCGAGGTGCGCAATATCCGCCACAAGCTCCTGCACGAGTACGCGTGGCCCCTCAAGCAGACCGAGTCGTCCTCGGCGCGGGAAGTCCTGGACGAGTGGGAGGTGGAACACCCAGACCTGCACGCCATGCTCAGCGGGGTGATGGAGCAGCACAACCTGCAGAACGCGCACGCGCTGCCGGTGAACAAGCTGTGCGACATCATCCATGTCGACGTCACGTTCGACGTCCACCGCGTGCACTCCCTGCCCGAGGGCACGAGCTTCGAGTGGCCCTTCAAGATCAGCGTCGCGCAGCCCGGACTGATGGGCCACGACTGGCGCGTGAGGACGTGGCTGGAGCGGCCCGTCGAGCTGGCGCGCAACACCTCTGGCAAGGGCGAAGTGGCCCGGGGCGAGGGCATGGTGAGGACCAAGCACGAGAAGGCCATGATGAACGAGATGACACACATGAGGGGCTGCGGCGATGACAACCCACACTGTGACTGTCGTAACAGGCACATGAGCAGTGTGTGGCTTGTGCCGATCCCGGCCAACACCTGGGCCGAGTCGCTGGGGCTGTGCGCGCAGTTTCCACGGTACCTGGTGCCCAAAAAACGGGGCTCAGGCCGCCTGAGAAGGGAGGACGAGATGCCCGAGTCGGACACCGTCACTCAGATGGACCTGATGCGGGGCACAGCCATGTTCCAAGAGCTGTGGTCCAGCGCGCCCGTGCCGGCCGGCTCGCTGGAGCAGCCTTCGTGGACGCGCAGGGCGGTGATCCTGTGGACGTTCAACACGATCCACTTCTTTGACAAGGACAACAACCTGTGCGAGACGCCTGCGGGTACGCAGTGGCGGTTCCTATCGGCTGTCGATCCCCTCTCGGCGGTGCACCAGGAGAGGATGCTTCTCGATGCGGCCCCTCACAACGACCGCGGCGTCATGTCACCCTCGCCTTCGTACCAACAACTCCTCAACAGCCAGATGGCTGAGAACATGAGCGCCGTGTGGGGTCTTCCCTCGGCGGGAGGTGTCCACTCCGCTCCATCCTCTATGCCAGTGTCGCCCATGGCGACATATGGCCCGTCGCCAATCCATGTGCATGGCAGCTTTTCCAATGGTCTCGTCACCCCTCCTGCGTCGGCTACGCTCCCTCCCACGTATGCCTTCGAGGGCGCCACCAGTATCCTGCAGTCGCAAGGCCTTGCTGGTGAGCACATGGGCTATATGCCGGTGACCTCTGTCGACGCCAAGTCCAGCTTCGTGGCCGACAGCTTGTACACGGCCCCATTTCTCCCAGGCACAACACATAGCACGTTTTATGACGAGGCGGATGACAACGAGAGCGACACGACCCTGCCTGGCGAGACAACCGACCTGGCCGGATTTGGGGGCCATCAGTGGACCAACCTGAACAGCACTGCCCACAACACCAACAGCGCAGTAGCCCTTGACTGGGACAATCACGCCCTCCACAGTCTCTCCATGGTCGCTCAGGAGATGGCTGGCAGCGAATGCGACGCCAGAACGGGCTCGTTTGATGAGGATGTGCAGCAGCAGCTGCAACAATCGTATGATCCCTTTGCTCAGCTGCGGGCCGAGGCAAGGGAGCGCAGGATGCACTCACCCGATCACTACTCGAGACAGTATTTGCACCCGCTGCGGGAGAGCATGGAGCTGAAGAGAGCACGACAGGAAGGCGACAGTGATCACCAGGTGGGCAACAGCAGCCAGGTTCACCGCGAGAATCTTGCTCCGCATCTGGGCCAGCCGACGACTGGTTGGGACGATGGTGTGGTCCACAACCATTACTCGCAGCCTCATGGCGACGACAGGCTAGTAGCAATCAGCGAGACAAACAAGCCGCTTCAGGATTATGGATCAGTGAGCTTGAGCCCTCTGCTGAATCGCAAGAGACGCCGAGAGGACGACGACGACGGAAGCAACAAGTATGACTCGGGTCCCATGCCGAGCTATCCGCACCGCGACAACGGCAGATATATGCCGACAACCATCACTGATCGTCAGGAGGACCAGACCTGGTCGTTACAGGAGCCGCGCGGACCGGAGTAAGATAGACACACACACACACACACACACACACACACTTTCAAGAGGTCAAGCCGAACTCTGTGTGTATGGATAGCGATGTCGTGCTGTTGTTGTTTTATTTCGCATCCTCCTCCTCCTCCTCCTCCTCCTCACTTGTGTGGACCAGAAAATGGCGATGGGGACAGGTCTAGGCTGCGACAGCGTCACGGAGTTTTGGATTTATTGACTCACCAAGCAATAAAATTAATCAGGACGTTGGGCGTTTCAGATTTTTCTTCTTCTTTCTTTCCTTCTTTCTCTCTATTTTTTTTTTTTTCGCCTTCCCTTTTCTTCGCAAAATATAGGAGACCGGATCCAAACGGACAGGCAAAATCGGTTCTGGCTGGTGTTTAGGTACTACTAGCAAGTACCCATGGTACATCTTAAGGCTGGATCTTCTCCACGGCATATTTTTGTTGAAATTGTATTGTTCAATGTCCTCCTCGTTGTAGATTTGAAGTCGTGATGGTCTAAGCAGCTAGTGCAAGGTCCCCTCCCCCCCCCAGGTGATAGGTAGGCGGCAAGAGGTGTGGTATGAAACGCAGTAATTGGTTCTCGAGCGGTCCATCTCATGGTTTGCTTGGAATAAATCGTTTCTGTGTTTCCTGGGTATTCTGGGATGATGGAATTGGTCCTCAATGCTGGGTTTGGCGAAACAGAAACTGTGGATCTGGAGTACAGTTCTTGTATGAGCAAACCATCTGAGATGACTTTGCTCGCATTACTAGGCCCCCACTGAGTCAGTGATCTTTTTCTTTTCTTTTCTTTCTTTCTTTCAGTGTTTCGAGGGGTGAGCGTTACAAGGCTGGTCACTAGTAGATTTGTTCCGTAGATCGTCTCATCACCACTTGGTATGAGGGCACGGGAGGGATGCGCGGCATGCCAGCAATCACCGAAGCTTGTTTCAAGTTAGGGGTCGAGCGTGTGTCGTTATAGATGGTGAGCAAGTGCGGTCCAGGTTCCCCTTCTTAAGCCTCGAGGGCTATAGATTGGGGGGTGGGGGGGTTTGACGGTGGCTTGCCCCCTTATCGATAGACGAGAGGCTTCATAGGCGACACACACACACCCTTTTCGCTCTTGGTCTCTGTATCCGCGGCTGCACAATATAAGGAGGCGTTTCAGGCTAGCCGTAGTCGAGGGTGTCGGCGCGGCTCACCCTTGCAAGAATTGACACCCACTTGCAGAGAATAGGAAGGGAAATGATTTGCTGCGCGGACCGCGAAGGACGAACCTATTCGACCAGCAAGAAAGAGAGCGTCGTAACCAGTTTCTGGGGATTGAAACAGCCTCGTCCAGGTATTCGTCGGGCGCAATTGGTGTCATTGGCAACAGAGCCAACAGCGTGGTGCAGAAGAGAGTTGCGATGACTCTTCGGCCCGCAAGACAAGGCTTGTTTGCTGTAGGTTTGGAAAACATAGTAGGGACGCGGGGTCGACATTGTCCAATAAAGGTGGTGTGTTGGGATGTTGGGACGAAATCGCGTTGGTGCCAGGTGAGCCTGGTGGTGCCCGTGGTGTCCAAGCGCCGACTTGAAGCGATTCTCTCAAACGAGGAAGGGACGATAGCCTCAAAGTGGTAACCTTCCCGCCCCTCGCGCCTTCTGTGGTCTCACCTGCTCCAGGGTTGACAGGTGGTGTGGGTGAGTGCCGAGCCACAGGAGGTAGGCTGATCATCATTTGTGGCGCGTGGTCATCAGAGCAAGTAGATAGGTCGGCGGAAGAAGGATTTTTTTCTTTTTTTTTTAAAAAAAAAAAGAGAGAGAGAGAGAGAAAACAAGGACAGGCTGGTTTCAGGTGGGCCGAAGTACCGACGAAGGCTTCAGCGACCTCTCTATATTATTTCGCTCAAAAAGAGTCATACCACGGCAGCCGTGATGTGATGGTGGACCCATTGTTCAGCGTGTACTGTACAATTGATGACTTGGGCGGGTCTCGCCGCAACAGAGACCAAAGTGCTGACAACCAGTGGACGGTGATGGTCGCAGCTATAGCCGCCGGCCTCTGCGACCGTGCATGACCCACTGGCGGCTGATCACCTGCGGGAGCTCCCTAGCGAGTAAAGATGGTCTACATGGGTCAAAAGTGTTGCAACTGGCATCGGGAAACCCGCAAGCCACGGCGTTGTTGGTGATGGGAAATGAGTGGTTCAAGTGCGTCGACAAGCCAGGTGTGGGTCGTTCGACGAACCCTGCCAAGGTGCAAAACCAGTGGTTCTCGATGGCTGGCTGCCAAGGGCTGCAGGGATCTGAGCACGGACCAGGCATGCCACCTCACCTTACATGCTGAGCTGGAGGAAAGAGGGACTTGGTGCTCGGGGGGCCGTCTGAGGGGGGGCCGTCTGAGAAAACACCATCCCCCAAAAAGTACTATGGTGCAGTATCTATCTATCCTGACAGCATTTCTTCGCGAGTGAGGCAGAAGCAACCCACACTATAGCTGAGAACAATTATCGTCTGAAGTATTAAGAAAAAAGAGAGAGTTTGGCGCCAAGCTTTAGGTAAAAAAGACACCACCCCCCCTCCCCTGCTACGAAACCAGAAACCGATGCAGGGTGCTCCGGTTGGAGAAGCCTCTGAGGCACTGAAGCAGCTTCCCCCACAGGAGAAGGGTCCCACAAGAAACGGCAAGCGTTTAAAAGTTAAGCCCCACGACAAGGGAAGGAGGGGGGCACCCTGGTCTGACGAGGAAAAGAGCCGCCCGCCTCTTTTTCGACCTCACCTCGAATTTCGAAGAATATGTCAAGCCTCTGGCCCTCAGCCTCCAGGGCCTGTCTCCCAACGACGTGGTCTGGACTCTCCATCCCCCCCACCCATTCCCACCAGCATCGATGGACAGCGGATGAGTGGATGGGAAGTCTTCCATCTCCAGACAGACACCGCAAGAACTTGCTATCCGTAATTTCTCCCCCCACCGCTACTATGATACATGCACACACCCAGCTTCTAGGTACCAAGGTAGGCAGGGAAGAGACTGTTCGGGGTAGGTAACATCTCCCCTTCTTGTCTGTTTGGGTTCATCCTCAGAATTTCCTACCATGGTCCAATGGACACCCAGGAAGGAGTATTGCGCGTTCAAACCGCTCGGCCCTGGCGCTACAAGGGACATTGGGAGTTCCCCAAGGCTGTTTCCCCCGGTTCGTTGCTTCCCTACATGTGGTGTGGCTTGTCTCGTGGTATCCTGTCTCTCGCCTGGCCAGGCGTTTCCAACTAAAGTCAACATGGGAGGGGAGATGGTGGCCCCCCCCCCCGTCCTTGCTACCCAACAAGTGTTTCCTTGGTCCACCCCATCCATCCTCCTCCTCTTGTCACCTCTCAGATTGTTTGAATCGGGGCATGTTGCCCCACTACAAGACACGCGCTCGACCTTGTCATGAACCTAGACCCATACCTGGACCCTCTCCATCCTGGATGTTGATCATCCTCGGCCTTCTCTCATTACATCTCAGGTGCCCTCAATACCTATCGTTCACCTGCTAGAGTGTCCACCTTGAACCATTATCTCGGATCCCAATCCCCGACCTTTCGTTGCCCTCATGCTCATGTCCACCTAAATCTACACATTTCCATGACGAGAGCCGTCCACTGTGGATCAATCTGGTTGCCGACAATCCGTACGACATCAAGCGACCCGTGGGCCGACCTTCACCGTGCATCAAGACCCTGCCCCGTCTCCTCCTCGTACTTGACCTGCAGATTTCAGCATTCCTTTTTCTTCTTCTTTCTTCCTGGCCTGCCTTTCGTCACTCCTCCTCCTCCGTCCTACAGTACCTCAAGAAGACAAACACACAAAGTCTGCCCAACTCTTTCACCCTCCTCCCCTCCCCCTACGTGACCACCACACAAGCACGTTGTTTTTGGGGCCACTGAGCCACTCTAGACCCCACCTCCCTTCAGCCCCCTTCGATATCGACATCGACACCCAATCAGTCCCACCAAAGAAGAATTCTTTCTTGTTCTATTTCATCCAAGGGGCCAGCTAAGGCTTTCTGTTGACTAGGCTTCATCCCAAGTCCAGCCTTCCAACCGCAGGGAACACCTAGATCTCTGAATACCTCTCGACACCTCGTTGTGCAAAATGCTACTGTGATCGAAGACTTTTCTTCCCTTTCTATTCTTTTCTTTACTTCTTCTATCAGCCGGGCTGATCTTTCCGCGGGACGTTTACACTTGACTTTGTCTTGACGACAAATACCCAAGTCTCTTTTTTCTTCTTCCCTTTTTTGCATCACTCTGAAGCAAAACCCCCCCAAAAAAAACAATCTCTCAACCACACTCAATACCTTCACAATCAGTTCGACTCGCCTCTCAACGACAAGAACACACACATCCTCCAGCAACCCATCGTACAAACAACTATGAAGGGCCGCACCTTTTTGCGACAGGCCTTGGTGGCCTTGGTGACCCTTTCAGATGTGCCCACGGTCACGGCGCACTCCTGGGTGGAGCAGCTACAACGTATCGCCGCCAACGGCACCATGATCGACCCTGTTGGCTACCAGCGCGGCTTCGTCGCTCGCGACAACCCACTGTTCAAGGGCGACATCACAGACGACTTGTGGCAGCTTCCAGCCAATGCTCTGGGCCGTACGACCATCCTCAAGAACGACACCATCTGCAGCCCTCAACAGTCCACCAGCAACTACACGAGCGAGTTTTCCCGACTGGTGACCGCACCAGGCGACCTCATCTCGCTGCGTCACGAGGAGAACGGCCACGTGACCCTGCCGCTGAACCAGGCCAACAAGCCTCGGAACCGCGGTACCATCTACATCTACGGAACCACCAAGTCCAGGTCTGACGATACCCTCGAGGCGATCCACAAAGTGTGGAACGTGGCTGGAACAGGTGGTGATGGAAGGGGCCGCCTGCTGGCGACGCGCAATTTCGACGACGGACAGTGCTACCAGGTCAACGACGGCACCATCTCTACGTCTCGTCAGAAGCAGTTCGACAAGGTCGCGTCAGACCTCGAGGGCGCCGACCTCTGGTGCCAGTCTGACATCCAGCTTCCTTCCAATATCACCGCGGGTGCCAACTACACCCTGTATTGGGTTTGGGACTGGCCCACCCTGAACAAGGCCAACGCCATGGAGGGCGAGGAAGGCGTGAACGTCACCCGGCAGGAGATCTACACCTCCTGCATCGACCTGAAGATCGTGGACCCTTGCTCTGAAGAGCTCGGCGATACCAAGTCTCCGGCCTGCTCCACGGGCACAAAGTCCAATATTCTCAAGTCCTTCGACAAGAGCCAGTCCTATGGCTCAGCAGCAGTCCCACAGGAGCTCACGGGAAACTTCGCTGTCAGCGTTGACGAGACGGACGCCGACAGCGGCTCCAACGATGGCATGTCTGCCCCGCCCAACCTGGCAACTGCTAGCTCTTCTGCTACCGCCACCAGCGCTGAGGCTACCGCCAGTACAGCCACTGCCTCCACCTTCCAGACAATCACCACTGCCGCTAGTGAGACAAGCACAGCTGGCAGTGCCCAGGTGACCGTTGCTCTGAGCACGGTCACAGTCACACAGGTAAGCTCATTCACCCGTTTGCCCTGTAGGGTATTATCATTATTATTGAAAAACAGCTGACACCAAAGCAGGGTGTGACAACAGTCACAGTGACAGCCGGTGACACAGACACACCCACCCTGGTCGCTGAGGCCACCAATGGTGACCTCAGTATTCCGCGCACGCCAGGTGTGGCACCCTCAGTCCAGCCTTTTGCGAGACGAAGGCGCTCGCGGATCGAGATCCTCAGCTAAGCGCCCGGCCGCTGGCTCCTCTTTCTCTTTCCGTCGACCTCACTTGAGCCCCTGACGGCATTTTTTCTTTTTTTGTTCACTTCTTCATTTTCGTTCTTTCGCCGTCAGGCATCGGACTTTAGGGGGCTATGCGCTACTGGATTGGGGGTGGTCGGGGAAACGGTACGGACTGGGCTGGGGATTGATTCATGACTTGTTGACGAATTTTCTCTTGGGTTTAATTGGCATCATGGACCGGGAGCATTCATCGTCCTTTGGTGGCAAGGCTGGGCCAAGGTTTTATACCCCCAATATGAAAGAGAGATGGAGATTTCCCAAGAAACTGAGGAGGATATGGGCGGTGTTCAGGACTCCAAACGGCTGGGCTCTCACGAGCATGTTCCGTTGGCACATTCACCCCATAGTTAATACAGAGAGTACATGAGATAGGCAACGAAACAATGCACTGTTTTGGGCATCAGAATTTGTGTGTTTGTGTCTTGTGTGTTCCGTGGGCTATGCCTTAGTGATTTTCTTTTGATCACTGTTTCTCCATCACATCAAACTCAGACTTCTCACCTGAAGAGCTTGCCTCAGCCCCGTGGTAGCCCTCTTCAGCATTACCCGTGACGGCGCATCTTCTTGAGAAACAAATTACGAACGGGGAAGAGGCAGGCTCTCCCTCTATTCCCCCTACCCCCCCTCTTACCCCCCTTCCACCCATACAACGCACAGCCTCCTGTGCGTGCTGCTCGGCTCCGACTCACATCTCCCCACACTGGGCGACGATGACATCCAGGTCCGGCACGTCCTTGCCCCTCCGCCCTGTCTTGGTCGCCTCCATCTTGCGCACAACGTCCATACCGTCGACCACACGCCCGAAGACGACGTGCTTCTTGTCGAGGAAGGGCGTGGGCATCGTGGTGATGAAGAACTGGGAGCCGTTGGTGTTGGGGCCGGCATTCTGTTTTAAGGAAGAGGGGGAGTTTGAAACGCTCGTGGTCAGCGGGGTCTAGCCGTGAGATATCTCTTCGCCTTGAGAAGAGAGAGGGGGTGTGTTGGAAAAAAGGAACGTACAGCCATTGACAACAGCCCCTCCGCGTCGTGCTTCAGCGTAAAGTTCTCGTCCGCGAAGCTCTTGGTGCCGTAGATGCATGTGGAGCCGGTGCCGTCGCCGTGGAGAAAGTCGCCGCCCTGGCACATGAACTTTGGAATCTGATGTATTTTTTCCCCTCACACCCTTCCGTCAGCGTCCTTTTGTCCTTGTCGAGAGCCACGTCCTCAGGAAAGAAAGAGTTTGAACTTTGGAAAAAAAGATAAACGGTGGGGGGGGGGGGGGAGGTGGTAAACAGACTTACGATCCGGTGAAATCTCGATCCCTTGTAGCCCTGTGCTTTACCGTTGACTTTGTACTCGCCGGTGCAGAACTGGCGAAAGTTCTCGGCGGTACGGGGCACGACGTCCTTGAAGAGCTCGAAAGTTATACGGCCTAGTGGCTCACCTGTTGGTAGAGAGGGAGGAGAGAGAGAGAGAGAGGTCAGTCAGTGTTTGTCCCGTGCTGTGGCTCAGCTGGGCCTTTCCAGCCCTGGGAATGTCCTCCTAAGCCCTGATCGAACTTGATACTTTTACCTTCCCCTCCCCTATCCTTCAAGCTCTCTCTCTCTCTCTTTCAACAAGCTGCACAACCACAAGATGCTGGACGAGCAAGAGAGGAGGAGGGGGTTTGCCATGATGGCGAGGGGAGAGGAGGTCACACAATGGGGTTGTGTGTGTGTTACAGGCAGCAAACCTGTCTGCCGCCCACTTGCTTCATGTTCCTCACAGCTGGATCCTCAAACTTCCCCTGGCCCAGTGGTTTGCATCGATGTTCAAAGGGCTGAGGGAGCAGGAGCGTGCCATCTCCTAGGACAAGCAAGGTCTTCTTCCCCCTCTGAGCCCGCACTGCAGGCAGAAAGGAGGGGTGTTGGAAGAGGATGGACGAACCCTCATCATGTGAGATGAGTTCCCCTGAAAAAGAACAGAAAGAAAAGGAAGCAGGCACAAGATAGCATCAACTTACCACCAAGCGTCATGTCGAAGAACACCCTGTTCAAAGAACTAACATCAGCACACTGAGCTGCTCCCTGACTTGCCCAACGTGAATGATAGGGGAAGGGGGTTAGGGTTCAGCCTGTCTCTTTCTCTGTCCATTCTTCTTTGCCCGACACATTCCCTTTCTTAGGAGGGGGGCCTATTTCGAAACTTACAGAGGGTTGCCATTCTCAGGTAGCTGTGTCGGAGGCATGCTTGCTGTCAGAGGGTTGTGTGTGTTTTGGTGTGCTGGTGTGGATGGCTAAAAGATGGGCACAAGTGGCTCTGTTGTTTTGTTTTTTTCCTTATGCTGAAAATTCAAGTGTCGAGGGGGGGGTCTGTTCTAGGGGACCTGTAGCACTGGAGCTCCCGGGACAACAGGGGGTTGGGGTTGCACTACTGTGCCACTACTTGGAGCTGAACAGAACTGCTAACTAAGCCAAACTTGTAGTGAATGCTGGACATTGAACTGAATGTTCAACATTGATTCATATGAATAATTGGCATTGCATTTTTTTTTTTGTTTTCCACAATAAATGCATGCCCTCACTTCATAATAAAGAAGAAGAAAAATTAATCAGTACAGTTCTTTGTGGTTATTGTGTATGAAGGAATCCCCAACCCCTTCATCTAGAAGAAAGGTGATCATGTCAAATGAGTTTGATGTATAATCCAGGTGTTTTTGACAAGATGCACAGCCTGGTCATATTGACGCCTTGAAATGACGCATGCCCATTCAACATATTTTGAGTACTTATTTAGTACGTGAAGAGAGAGATTGACCTGTGTTTAAAAAACCGTGTTGACTAACTGGAGCTACTATCTTCTCAACTGCTTCGGCCACACAAGTCAAAACATCTCAAACTCACTGCTTTCCCACAAGTTGCTTCACCCCCAGCCTCGTATTGTCCTCCACCAGTCTCTCAACCAGCGTGATCAGGTCCAGACCGTGAGTCATCCAGCATCTAAGAAGTGATATGCACCCGAGGGTGGCAGGAGGTGTAATCTGTACAGGACAACCTTGCATCTCAGAGATACAAAAAATTGTCTGTGACGAGATGACCAGCACATGCTTGATGAAAACAACCACACCGCAACAGAGAACCCTGGGATGGTGTCGATCTTGCCCACCGCCGCATAAAGTCGAGTCTCCGAGATAGTCTCAAACAGAGACCAACCTCGGCGGGGCTTTGCATCATTTCCAAACAGAGGCTGGAGCTGTCCGAGATTGATATCAAACAGTCTGCCATGGTTTCTATCTCTGATGGCCCAGAGAGCCAAACACTCGTCTCAGCTCACAAGATATGATCATTGTCCCGGGTGCCTTGGCCTCGTTCCCCAGACTTTCTCTGTGGCCAACAAAGGGTCCGTTTTCAGGAGGCAGTAGGGGGGGAAATGATGCAGGTGCCAGATCAGACTGATCTGTATGTAGACAGACGTCCCCCTCGTGACACTGAGGAATCGTCACGCCAAGAGGAAGCATAAATCACGGCACACTCGCACCAACGAGAACAACAAAAAACAAACCCCCGTTTTGTATCTAGCTCATCTACATCCAGACATGCTAGAGTAGCACAAGGCCAAAAAAGACCCTCGGACTAAATCCGGACAGCCGTTACAACCTTAGTGGGAAGCTTGTTCTCCCCATGGCGGAAGCGATCTGCAAGTGTCTCGTGACAAGGAGGGGGGGCGGAGGGGCCACATGGGCTCTCAAAGTCTGAAGAAGGAGGGGGGGGGGGGCAAAAATGGTGGGGAATGCATCATGTCGTCAATAGAGGAAAATGTCGTCAGCGAGGTCATCATTCAGCTCATTGACCCCGAAATTCCAAAAAGATTTTCGATATGTGTGTGTGTGTGTGTGTGTGTGTGTGTGTATGTGTATGTGTATGTGAGGGTGACAAGGGGCGATAGCGTCAAGGACCGCAAGCCCGGCAGCCCGGCTACGTTGTCTGCCGAGAGTCTAGATGGTCTTTTCTCTAGGCGCCATTGGGGAACCCTACTACCGTTGGCTAAGAAGCATACATCCAAGTGCGGTTCCCGCCACCACGACTTTGGAGGACAAAATCGGCGTGGGTAAGAGAGGACGAGATGCGGCTACTGCGGCCCAGTCGGTCGGGTGCTGCGGCCAAGCCCCTTGCCTAACCTAGGAATTAGTATGTATTATAGTATATTGTGGCGCGGTGATCACCACTAAATTCCCACCCTTTTTTCCAAGAACTATTGCTTTCAAGGGAATATGACAAACAACCAAAGAAGCCTCATCATGAAACGTGGGCTGTAAAGCTGTTCTACTCTGTGTGTGTATGTGTGTGTGTGCGCGTGTGTCTCCTTATGATGCTCTTGGGTTGCCTTTCGAGAAGTCCCCCGGAGTAGATTACCGGCGAACGAATCGGTAGTGTGCGCCCTTAGAAGGAGGGAAACTCGAGGCGGCGCCCTGCTGCAGGCTTCCCGTCGCAGTTGTGGACATTTCTGTGCGTCGAGTAGACATGTGTGACTGTAACTGCGCCCAGGTGGTGACGAATCTTTTTGATGAATGGTCCAGGGGAAAAAGACGCTACCAACCAGGGTCGGACAGTGTTCCTTGTGAAGACCAACGCTACCGTTTACTATAGATGAACGTATTGTCGTATGGCTGTAACGTCCTTCCTGCAAAGCGTTTAGGTTGGATGCATATGTCAAGGATGGATGATTGGATATAGTATCTGTCATGCACTCTCCTGCGGCGTTCCGTCTGAGGCTGATGAGGCCCGCGGCCTAGGTCTTGTTCAGCCGCGTACGACATGAAGAAGGAATAGTCCTGGTGGCAGATAGACAGAAAGATGCATGAACGGCCCCCAAAACCACAAGCTCCCCCTAAATCGGCGGATTGGTAGCACCAGGGTCTGGTTGCGAAACCAACAACAGTAAGGCAGTTCAGCCCCTTTTTCAGCTACACCAGAACCAAAGATTACAAAAAGGCAAAAGGACGATGACAAAACAGAATTCTGTGTTTTCTTGTTGGGTCAACTAATCTCCGAGATCTGTAATCCGGACAATCAATCAGTTATAGACAGTGTTGGTATATATTATTGTCATGGTTGGGTAGTAGTAGGCGCTTGACGAAACGGTTCTGTTGTGATAGTGCGTGCTAGAGGTAGTACTCTTTCCCTTGTCTGGAAGGGTCCATGCGCACGATGAGGTATGTCTGTCTGCAGGAAGAGGATAAGATGGTGCGTGGCAACGGGTGGTAGTCTATCCGGCCAGGCGGTACATAGGTATGTCCGTCGTTGGAGCAACTGAGGAGAAAGGTATGCATCTTTGTCCCGCCCCCATCCCATGCTTACTACTACTACTACAGAAGCGGCAACGTTTAGGAATTCTGGAACAGCAAGAAACAGCAAGAACAGCAAGAAAGAAAGAGAGAGTTGGGATGACATACAGGATTACCGAGCGAGGCTCGTCCATTCCTACGGAGAAAGCGGCGTCCATGACGCAGTGTATTATTCTTCCCTATCACTTTTTCCCCCCTCTCCCGTGAGCTGAGAAGCAGATCGTAAGATGTCTTGTACCGAGCCATCCGTGACAAGGGTCCGACCACCATCATGTGAATGGGGAAGGAAGAAAAGAAAAAAAAAAAGAAGAAAAAAAGAAGAAAAAAAAGAAGAAAAAAATCGCAACCCGGGACACATCTGCCCACCCTCCTCCCCAAATAAATATCTGCTGGTACAGAGTATCGGTGCCACGAGGGAGGGGCGAAGCAGCTTCACAATGACAGATGCAGAGACCCGGGCCGAGCTTAATTGTTGTTGGTTTGAGACGGCATCTCTGGGCGCCCTTTCATCCCCAGAGTTTGAGAATCGCCCGGGGTTGTCGAGGCTGAGAGGGACCCACTCGAGATCTTGTCAACAGCCTGAGACAAGGGAACTGGACTGTGCGCCCCAGAAAGAAGACAAGACCCCACCGTGCCACCCACCCGTAGGGACCACATTTGCATTGTATTATGTATGTTCTACGTAGCACCATCGCTGATGGACGAGGAAGCAGGGCTAGTGCCAGAGATAGCGAGAGGGAAGAGAGAGAAAAGAGAGAGGATGTGTGCTGAGGATACGGTGGAGAGAGGGAGGGAGAGAAAAGAAGAACACATGACGTCGACCTGCTCGGGTCACAATCCTTTAGGTCTCGCACTTCCTCCAAGAGCCACCAGAGACAACATAATTACCACCAAAACCAATACTGTGCCGCCGAGAGACACCGCTGGTGATCAACGAGCACTGGCGTACATCAGCCCTAGGAATGGCTATAGTGATGACTTAATCAATTGATCATGTCGGCAGTGCTTGTCTACGTAGTATATCTAACCATGGTACTCGGGCGGGGGAGGATACTCTTTGTCCCATCGTAAAATGCTGTGCTCTGCAGACCAACTCCACAGCGAGTCCCCACCCCTGCCTCCATTCTTTCTTTCTTTAAACTTTCGAGAGGGAGGCGCGAGCCCTCCCTCAGCCCTCTTCTGTCTACTCTCTCTCTCGTGTCTCCTCCCCTGAATCCAGCCAGCACTAGTGAGTGAGAGAGAGAGGACCTTGTGGGAATTTGAGACATGTGTACCCCCCTCGACCCATGCGGGAACAGGCATTCAAGGTCTCACTTTTTACCCTCCATGTTGCGGGCGCGGGAGACCCCTGAAGGGGTGGCCCTTGAAGAGAGAGAGAGAGGGGGACCGGGGGGGGGGGGCTGTATTGCCCGCCTGTGGCCTTAGAACTATGCACTTTGGCACTTTAGCCACCATGCGACCGTCAGCCGTGCCTGGGAGAGGCGGTCGGAAACAGGCAGGGTTGAAAGAAGAAAGAATGGGAAAAAATAAGACGACGAAGCCAGGTCACAGATGTCTTTTTTGCTCATGGGATGCATTATGCGGTTCATGCCGAGTTATCCACAGCTGCTCCACAGATTGCTCCCCCGATCCAACAGTCATCCGTCCTTTTTTCGAGATGTGACAAGAGAGAGGACAATGTTCCAAGAAGATGCACCCGTCGAGTGGTGCAGTTGCAACCATTCTTTCTTTTTTCCTTTCTGTCTCCCCTGTGGGGGTTTTTGGAGGGAGGAGATGTGTAAGAAGTATGTAGGCTGTACTGCACTGCGTAATAAATTAGGCCTAGACTCAGTGCTGGGCGATATGGTCTGAGCGAATTCAACCCTCTGTCTCTGACAGGCCACAGCCTGGAATTACCCTACCACCGCCCACCAACCTTTCTACAAGCCTAGCAGCCGACAAGCCTGGAACCAACCACCCCTCCCACCCCCAAAACCAATCTGCTCCCGTCTCTACCGCTTGCGGCATAGCCTCTCCTCTCATTTTACGCCAATACGCCTACCACCCGGCCGACTCGCCCACTTATCCTGGCCCCCTCTGTCCTCGCCCGTCCCACACGCCCACACACCAAACTCTCTCCCCCCTCCAAAAGTAGAATGGCCCCCCCGCCTCCTCCCATCTGCTTGGAACCCGCCTGCATTCCCTCCCCTTCAATGCCCTGCCTGGCCTTGCCTTGGCACTGAAAGTCTGCCCGTCGTCCTGCCTTTCTCCACTGCACACCATAAGCCTCTCTCTCTCTCTCTCTCTCTCTTCTCTCTTACTCTCACACTCCTTCTTCTCTTCTTACTTTCCATTCACCTGCTCATCCAATTTTACCGCCAACCATATTCCTCATAAGGCGGTAAAATCCCCTCCCTCTCCCCCTCCTCCGCTTCTTTTTCTCTCTCTCGCTCGTGTCGGGGCTGCCGCGGATCAATTTGATTACGAGTTCTCGGGCACAGACCCAGCGCAGGTCTCAATGGTCCCAGTTGATTGACATTGTCCTGGGCTGTTACCGAGCGACTAGCAGCCGCGGCATTTGTCGCAGAACAAAGCGCAGGTGTCGGCTCTCTTCAGCGTCTACACGCTCCTCTTTTGGCCCTGGATTTTATTTCCACAATAATTATTCCTCTTACAGACCGGTCCTGTCGCTATCACCATGGTGCTCGATAGTCCCGATCTGGCCGGCATGGCCAATCTCGCCGTCCGCGCCCTGCAGCATCAGGTCAGGCAGACCACCTCGAGTGTCATCTCGAGCGCCATAGCAAGCCCGACGACAACTCCTCTGGCCTCGTCCTCGTCGTCCCTGCTGCCGTCGTCCACCTCAATCCCGCCACCGGCATCAACCAGTGACGGAAGTGGCAATAATAACAATAATAACAACAATAGTACCTCTGGCTCATCGCCACTGCTTTTCTTCGTGGCTCTGGGCTTCGGCGTCGTGTTTACGAATTTATGGTGAGCATCTTGCTTTGCGCGACCGGGGAGGGGCACCATTCAGGTGCCCAGTGTGCGCGTGCTGCTGGTCCTAATTGTACGAATTTTAAAAATACAGGATCATTGTCGGTGTCAAGTACTGCTTCCGCTACAATGCCCGGAACCGCAACATGCGCATGACCGGGGAGGATGGCGAACCCATCAACCTCGAGAATATGCCTCAGCACCCGCGCCGCCGTCGTCGGGAAAAGAAGCTGATGACCATAGACGAGGTCAACGAGAAATTCCCGATGATGAAGTACAAGAGCTGGGTGGCAAGCCGCGCGCAGGAAGGACTGCCGACACAGGGTGGTATATCGCATCCACCAAGCCGCGCAGCTAGTCTAGCGGACGCCGACGGTATCATCCCCGTGACCAAGGAGCGCGAGTCGACCGAGGACAGGCCTGCGACGTGCGGTGCCTCGATAACGACATCGCCCACCCGCGAGGAGCCAACAGCCGAGCATGCTGAAAAGACTGCGACCGCTGCCCATGTCGATGGAGAGCGGCAGACTGCAGGCGCCGCGGCAGCCGCGACGGCGGGCACCTCGCTGGAACGAACTGATACCCCTGGCACCGACGACGAACATGATGAGGACGATGAGCAGATACACGACGCACTCCCACCAGAGGCTTTGGAGACATCGGGAGACACGTGTGCTATCTGTATCGATACGCTCGAGGACGACGACGATGTTCGCGGGCTGACGTGTGGCCATGCTTTCCATGCTGGGTGTCTCGACCCGTGGCTCATCAGCAGACGGGCGTGCTGCCCGCTCTGCAAGGCTGACTACTACACCCCGAAGCCTCGACCAGCCCCCGCAGAGGGCGGACCACATCCCGAGATGGGACCAACCGTGTCCATCAACCAAGATCCGAGGACCAACAGGATGAACATGCCCTCAAGGCCAGGTGTTGCATGGGCCCTGCCCGGCCGCCGCGGTCACGTCGGCTTTCCTTCGTGGAATAGACGGCGGAATGCACCTCCCACACAGTCACCTGCGGAGCCGCGTACTTCAAGTTCACGACGGCCCCAGCAGTCTGGCTTCATGTCTCGGGCAGCTACAGGAACACGGGGTCAGTCGCGGTCGTCTGGGCAGAACGCCGCATCAGAAACGGCAGAGAATCAATCCGGCGGTTTTATGTCTAGCATTCGCTTGCCCAGGTTCAATCTACCTGGTAGAACGACACGGTCGAATCCCAGCAATACTGCTGCTGAGGTGACGCCCTCAGACCTGGAGGCCGGTACACGCGCCGACGCTGCTAGATGACAGCCGCCCAGCCAGCTAGATCAATAACTACTATATTTTATCCTCATCACCACAACCACCACCACCTTATCATTATCACACACACACACACACACCCTCTCTCTCTCTCCGTGCTGACGACATCGAAAACAACGATCGACATGTATATCATCAGTGCACCTCGACCAGCAGCTCAGCCAGCTGAATCTCGAATACCCCCCTTTCCTGAATATCGAATAACTGGGTAAATGTTGCGAGCAGAGCTTAGTCTGGAACATTATATTATTATGTATGACGCGCCTCTTGAAGCATCTCACGAACTGAGCCGAGGAATGGTTGAGAATTTGGGGCGAGGCGAGGTTGCTCATGGCAGAGGAATTTCTTTGGGATCTAGGTGAGGGCCCCGACCGATGACGACCGTGCTTCCTCTAGGGGCCATTGGATAGGGTTGGTCAACTGCGTCTTGCAAACGGAATTGCATAGCAAGAATCCGGTGTGGCTTCGGAATGGGAAATGGGTTTAGCAAGCGCATGATTTATTTCTTGTCTTACACCACATACACGCACACACACCGCAGGAGTTCGCATTGGGCAATAGGGTGTTATTACGTGAAATCGATTTGAAATGCTGCAAACATGATTGCGAAATGATTACTCTTTGCTCCCTGCTTCATAGTCTGTATGACTTATCACGGTCCCTGAACGCAAGAGGCGGAAATAAGTCTGATTGAAACCCCTGCCCTACCTACTTAGCAGCCAGGAAGAAGAAGCGGAAAGGAAGGGAGGAGGGGTCGGCGGTTCATAGATAATTCCCCTTGGAGAACCTTCCACCAAAATCCGACGCCCTGTTCAGCAGCTGTTTCCGCTGAGACGCCGTAATCTTCATCCCTAGCCCCATATCCTTCTCCCGATCAAAGGCCCTCTTGCTGGGATCATCGTCCTCTTCCTCCTCTCGTCCTCCCTTCTTGGCACCAGCCCCGGCGCTCTCCCCCGCCCTGCCGGCCTTCCGCGCCGCCTGGTGTTCCTCGTACAGGCTTTTCCCCCTCGTCTGCTCCGTGAAGGTCCGGATCTTATCGTCCCGCCCTGGCCCGACCTCGTGACCTGCTACAGCAGCAGCAGCTGCTGTTGCAGCACCGCCGCGACCCCTGCCGGCAGGTTGCCCAGCGGCATCCGCACCGCGGCCCAGCACGGCGTCCGCCAGCCGCCGCGCCTTCTCCTCGGGCGTCTCGGTCCAGATGCTGCTGATAACCCCGCTGCCGCCTTCCTTTGGGCGCGAGGTTGCGCTCGCGCCTGAGGCGAACTTGCGGGACCGGATCTTGGTTGGGTCTGCCTCGCGGTAGCCGGACGAGGTGGGTGGGGCGAGCATCCAGTCGTCGCGTCTGGGGGCGGTGTCGGCGGCGCCGCCTGGGAAGGGGGAGGAAGAGGGGCCGGCGGTGGTAGTGTTGTGGGGGTCTCGGCGGGTGGTGGCGGCGGAGGGGAGGGCGGGGCCGTAGTCGTCGTCGTCGTCTTCGCTGTCAGAGGAGGAGGGAGGGGATGCGTTGTCGGTAGGGCGCTCGGAGAGGGCTGCTGGTGGCGGGGCTGGGCCCAGGACACGTCTGGGCGCTGTTGGCGGCGAGGGCCTGGACGGCGCTGGTACTGGGCCTATGTCGTCATCGTCGGAATCCGTGTTATCGAGGCCGATCTCGTCCGTGTTCGCTGCGGGAGGCATCGTCGGGCCTGTTGGTGACGGCCTCGAGGGCCTGGTTTCTGGTGGCGTTGCCGCTGTTGTCGGCAGGGTAGGTCCTATGACTGCTGCTGCTGCTGCTGCTGCTGCTGTTGGTGCTGGTGCCGCGATCGGCCCGTAGCCATCATCTGAATCGCTATCGCCGCCGTCCTGGTCTGGTCGCGCCGTCTTGGATGGCGGTGAGTCTGGGCCGTCGTCCTGCTCATCGCGTTTGCGCTTCGCGAGGTGTGGTGGGAGTTGTGGGCCAATTGAGGACATTTTGTTTAATTCGACGATCTTCTCGGATTGCCTTTTGCCAAATTTGTGGCTCTTTGAGCAGGTTGAAGAGGGAAGTAGGAGCGTTGGTTGAGTAGAGTAGAAGAGCAAAACTCGTTTTGTTGGTATATGTGTTTGGAGAGAGATTCAGATGTCATTTCAGCGCAAGGAGGGCTGCCAGTCACTGTTGTACATCAATCACATCATACAGAGCTCTATCTTATCGTCGGAGGATCCTCGGTTGGCCCTGTGAACCCCTGTAGGTGAGCCCTGTAGTTGAACCACTAGCCGGCAGCTCCCAGCAGGTTGGCAAGGCTGGGGCCCCCAACGCGTAATATGTAGAGCAACTAGGCAGACGAGGAGGAACTTACCTTCCTGCTCATAATTGTCATCTCAAGTCCCTACCCAGGCTTTTCCCTCTTGGTTGCTGCGCCACTGGGGACTCGTTCTTCTCTTTATGTACTCCTGAGCTGAAAAGCCAATTGGAACCTCTGGGTCCCGCCTATCCCCCCTGTACGCTGAAGGCTGAAGCTCTTATCATAACTGTCGACCGTCATCGGAAGCCATGCGCAGCCCGGAGCCGTCTCGATGAGCTCACCAGCAGAGGAAAGGGAGGAGGATGCGAGGGGGGAGAATGTTGCTGAGGAGGAAATGGCCAATATGACAGATCTACCACCAGTCCGGGATAATGATCAGGACGACGGCGAGGGTCATGACATATCCGAGTTGTTAGAAGAGGAGAGACGGCAGTCGTCTGACCACCAAACGCAAGACACAGGCGTCGTCAACAGGTACAAGGAGCTTGCACAAAAAGATTCGGACGCTGTCTCGGAACAAGGCTCTGCAGACGCACTGCCTAGGAGAGTTGCGAGTCCCGTGGATTCGACACTGTCCATCCCAGACGATACCCCCTCTGTTCAAGTATGTTGGCTCTCTTTTGGAAGCAGCGGGAGCACCTATCTGACCTTCGAAAGGGCTCTGTTCTCTCCTCCCCAGGGAGTAGTGTCCTTCCTTCGTTAGCTTCGAGACCTCGCCTGGGCAGTCCAACGCCTTCGTTCCGACCCTTCGACCGGCGCTTCTCCTCGCGCATCGCCTCACCGAGCACTCTTTCCCCCAGATCAGCCTCCCCAGCATTCCTCTCTGGCCACAGCCGACATGCCTCCCTCGTAAGCCAGCTATTATTAGACCACGGCGACACCGAGACGCCCTCACCACCCTGGGAGGTTGTGCGGTGGACCAGATTAAAGAAGTTGAATGGACAGGCATTCTCAGAAGTAGGGAGGCGGAATTTTGGAACGCCCACGTGCGTCGCGGTCTCTGCGCATGTAGTTTTGGGCACGTCCAAGGGCATCATATTGGTGTTTGACTACAACCAAAACCTGAAAATGATCATCGGGCCCGGCACGAAGGCTGTGGAGTGCGGTGCGATCACGTCGATCGCGATATCGGCAGACCATACGACCGTTGGTGGCGGTCATGCCGACGGGAGCATCTTCACGTGGGACACCTCGCGACCCGCGCGACCCTTCCTGCAGATCCCGCCGCTGGATGCTGCGCAGATGCAGAACCGCACGCTGGACGGCCACTGTCCTGGCTTTGCTGTCACCAACCTTGGCTTCCTGGGGACAAGGCACACGGCGCTCGTCTCGGCGGACGACAGGGGCATGGCCTTTTCACACCTTGCCACGAGAGGCACTGGCTCCTTTGGAAGGACAGTCAAGACCACAAGGATATTGGGGCGGTATCCGGACGCTAAACCACCGGCGTCCGGCAAACCCCTGAAGCCGAGCACGGTCCTGGCCTTTGCACCTCTGCCACTGGGCAACATCGAGCGGGCGACGGATGCGATGGGCCTGACCGCAATGCTCACCCCGTACCTCTTGGTCATCGTCTCGACGACGCCTATCGCGCAGACGCAGCACAAATCGGCGAGGCCAAAGGAGGTGGCTGCTCACAGCGCCATGACTGGGTGTCTGGCCTGGTTCCCAGCCGTCAGGTTGAAAGTACCAGATCCTGCGAGCGGTGGGCAGATCGCCAGGGCGAAGCTTGCCTACTGCTGGTCCAACGTCCTAACCGTTCTTGACGTCGAGGAGGTCCCCTCCGAGGACAAGGACAAGCCGCCGAACCTCAGGTTCAAGGCTAGAAGCAGGTGGAAATGCGAAGAGGCCCTCGTCGCGGTCCAGTGGCTCAGTCGTAACGTGCTGGCCGTCCTCACCATCAGCCAGAGGCTCATCATCCTGGAAGATCGGAGTATGAGGATGACGGAGGCTTTTGACCTTATCGGCCGACACATCTACCACGTCGATTTGTTCTCGAAGCAGTTGCACACTCTGGTCGAACAGCTGGATGAAGAGGATACGTCCATGCACGGCGTCGTGGCAGATGCCTTTTACATGAGCTTCAAAACTTACAAGAATAGGATATTCTTGTTAGGTTTCAATGACGTCTCGATAGGATCGCTCTCCAACTGGGCGGACCGACTGATCGCGCTGATGGAGAATGGCGACTACATTGGTGCAATACAGCTGGCCACCACCTATTACACGGGAGACGCAAACAAGCTCACGGTCGGGCTGCCGGAAGATGGCGAGGTGCGGCACGCTATGGTCAGGGACAAGCTCGTGGAGATCATGAGCGCATCTTTGAAATACGCCTTTGGCCAGAGACAAAAAGATCCTGCAACTGCGGACGACAACCATCTTCAAGACCTCGCCGAAACTTGCTTCACAGCATGCCAGAGCCTTGAGGATACAGACTTTCTCTTTGATGAGATGTACGAGTGGTACGAGGAAGCGGATGTGCAAGGAATTTTCCTCGAGACCATGGAGCCATACATTCTCGAGAGGAGGATCCAAGCCGTTCCGCCCACAGTCGTGAAGGCCATGGTCACTCACTATGTGGCCAAGGGCCTGGAGAGCCGGCTCGAGGAGATGATCTGCCACATGAATACTATGACCTTGGACCTGGATCAAGTCACCAACCTCTGCAAGCAGAACGGCCTTTATGATGCCCTGATCTACGTTTGGAACCAAGCATTAAATGACTACATAACGCCACTCATCGACTTGCTGGCCCTCCTTATACCGCTAATGCGAGAGGCTGACGAAGAAGCCTCGGCTAATATCCTGAACGACGAGCACTCTGGTGTCAACGCCCTGAAGATCTTTCCCTACCTCTCTTATGCTCTGACGGGTCGAATCTACCCTACCGGCGAAGAGCTCCCACATGACCTGTCGATGAAGTCGAAGGCCGAACTGTACTGGTTTCTCTTCTCAGGCAAGAGCATCACTTGGCCGAAGGGGAGCACAAAGCGCTTCCTGACACGGCCTAACCAAAAAGATGAGCCATCATTCCCATATCTGAGGATGATTCTGAAGTTAGATGCACCCAGCTTTTTGAGCACTCTGAATGAGGCTTTCGAAGACCCTTTCCTGAACGACTCGCCTGAAAAGCAAGTCAACGGGGGTGCGAGAGGAGATCTACCAGAAGAGCAGATCTTTGGATTGACAGTGGACCGGCAGTATATTGTCTCCATTTTGATTGAGCTCATGAACCCGAACGACTTCGCGCCCGAAGACACAATCTACTTGGACATGTTCATCGCACGGAACCTGCCCAAATACCCGCAGTATCTCCTGCTGCCCGGCTCGGCGCTGACCAAGGTGTTGACCGGCCTTTGCAATTTCCCAGGGGCGGATCTCGCAGACGATGCCCAGCTGAGCGCCGAATATCTACTTTCCGTGTATCATCCCCCAGACCTCCCGGCTCTGATGCCGTTGTTCAAACAGGCCGGGTTTTACCGGATTCTGAAGAGGCAGTACAGGCTGGACAAACAGTACGGCAAGCTGGTGCAGGCTTATTTCGAAGACCCCGACGACAAAGACGGCATTTTCGACTGCATTGCAAAGATTCTACGACAGCAGACAGCGCTCACAAGACGGCAGATCCAGGATATACACCAGGTCCTCCGAGACAATTCAGCTGAGCTTGTTGAGCTTGATCCACAGAGGGCTGCCAGGGTGATCGAGCACCATGCCTCGGAGCTGCATGGCCACTTACTACAGTCCACAAGCAAGGAGCCGGAATTGCAGTTCCACTACCTCAAAGCCGTCCTGGAGCCCGCCACCGACAGAGCGGAAGGCTTCAAAGCTTCGCCGGACAGAGATCTCATTGAGTACTATGTACAGCTGATGTGCAGATTCGAGCCATCTCATGTCTCGGACTACATTGGTCTGGTGCAGGCCACCAACCTCCGGCTGGAAAAGCTACTGCCGACTATGGAGGAGACGGGTGTCATAGATGCGGCGGTGGTGCTGATGGCCCGCGAAGGGCAGGTCAAGGAGGCTATGGACCGACTTGTGAAGCACCTCGATACCCTGGCATCGGCCCTGCAAGGTCTCCTCGTCGGTGGGGAGAGCCACGATGAGGCCGTCGACCTGCAGTCCGCAACTGAAGATCTCCTGAGAGGTCTTCAAAATTACACCCACGTTGGCATCTGGCTCTGTCAGGGGCAGACCAGGACAGCGAGGAAAGCGAACGGAGTGCAGAGGAGGCAGAAGTCGCACCCCAGTGATGAGCTCTCGTCCGACGAAACATTGTGGCTGAGCCTGATCAATGCGACGGTGCAGATCACACGTCGCCTGTCAGCTGCAATCCACAAACTGACCAGCCACACGGCGCTGACTGCCGAGAAGGGCAAACAGGTCAACGGCAACACACCGCATCAGTCGGCCGTTGACATCGAGAAGCTGGTCACTCTATTGCGGACGCTTGTTCAGCATACCTTTACTGCTCTCCTGACGGCGACTTCCACGTCGCCCACAACACCAACGAGCGGGCCCCTACGCGTGACGGTCCCCGGATCGACAGGGGGCGACAACCTAGCTTTTCTGCGCATTCTCCGGGCATTCCTCACCAAGGCTGCAGCTTCGTCGCCTAATCTTGCCGACCTGCGAGCAGTACTACAGTCCATCTTCGCGGCTTACGCATACGAGGAGTCAATACTACGGCTGTCAAACCGCCTTCTCGAGCGCAGCCTCTTTGTGAGTGTCAAACAGGCGACCGAGCTTCGCCAACGGGGGTGGAGGCCCAGGGGCTCGACGTGCGAGGCGTGTGGGGCCAGAGTTTGGGGCCCAGGGGCGATCTCCAGCGGCATAATCGACGCATGGGAAGAGAGGACGGCCGCGAAGGACCAGAGAAGGAAGGAAAGACTGGAGATGATGGGGGCCACGAAGAAGATGGAGCGCGGCAACGGCAAGGGCAGAGAAAAGGTCGACCGTGAAGGGATGGTGATGTATGAGCGTGTCGGCGAAGCCAGCGGCAGCCAAGGTCGAGGCAAGGGAAAAAGCTCGGCGGCGCCTATGACGCCCGAGTCCTTCGAGGCCAGGCCAAGCCACGCGGAGGAACGTGATGAGGCCTCTGCTGACGAGCAGCTTGACGAGGCGTCCACCAGAGAGCAGGCTCAGGCTGATGACTCTGCTGCAGCAGCGGCGGCGGCGGCGGCGGCGGCACTGCAGAAGACGAGCGGGCTGGGCGCCGCGGACCAAACCCCCCATGTCCCGCAGCCCATCGTGCTTCTGGCCTGTAGGCATATATATCACCAGAGTTGTCTGGAGGCGCTGCAGGCGAGGGATAACGAGCTGACGGGCGCGGGGAAGCTCATTGATGAATATGGTCGGGAGAGGGAATATAGATGCCCCATAGACGGGTGATTGTGGTCTGTAGCCAAATGAGTACTTTGTTGTATGTGACTCTAGATATGACTTTTCTTTTTTCCCATTCTCTTTTTCTTTTGTCTTTTCGCCCCCTTTTCTTTCCCTTCTTCTTCTTTCTTTCTTTCGTCCAGTTGATCGTATTGGCGTTGAATCGTATTCACGTACTATAGAAAATAAGGGGGCCAGTGTACCTAGGGAAGTTCACAGGGGGCTACAGTGGTGTGAATACGACCCTATTGGCTACTGCAATAGTACCTAGGTACTTGCAGCGACAGGTAGCGCGAACAACCCTACGTCAGTCACGTCTCTCCCAATCGCGTCAGACGACCTGGCGCACCACTGTTCCAATTCAACCCCCCCCCCCCCCCCCCCCCTCTCTCCCCCCCCCCCCCCCCCCCCCCCCCCCCCCACCACCACCCCCCCCCCCCCCCCCCCCCCCCCCCCCCCCCCCCCCCCCCCCCCCCCCCCCCCCCCCCCCCACCCCTGCC
>JACWST010000032.1:0-29463 GCA_014850475.1 Cryphonectria naterciae | reverse complement strand
ACCCTACGTCCTTCCCTTCTCTCCCACTCGGGTTAGCCGACCTGGCGCACCACTGTTCCAATTCCCCCCCCCCCCCCCCCAATCTTTTGTCTCTCTCCCTCTTGACAATGCGCCACAGAAGTCGTCCTCCTCGACCATGTCGCTGAGCTCCGAAGAGGAAGAAGGGGGGGACCAGTTCCTCTCTGACGGGCAACACAGCCTCGAAGACGAAGACCCCAACGACCTCTCCAGCGACTTTGAAGATGAAGTCGACGAGCCCTTCAACAACAACAACAACAACAACAACACCAATACCAACACCTCGAACCGCTCCCAGTCGCAGCCTGCAGCCCCCCCTCCGACCCAGGCACAGATGCTCTCCTTCGGCCCCCCTTACTACGGCCGCCCGCCGACGCCCTTACCCCCCTCGCCCAGCCTGACCTCGCTGCTCCGACCCTCGCGGCCCACGACCCCAGACGCGAGCGACGACGAGGGCCTCAACAGCGCCGAGCCCGTGCCCCGCGCGAGCCCCAAGGTGCCGACCTACGAGTACTACGGCTTCGTGCTCTACCTCTTCTCGTCGTGCTGCTTCCTCATGTACCTGCTCTGGTCCTACCTGCCGTCCCCCTTCCTGCACGCGCTGGGCGTGCACTACTACCCGGACCGGTGGTGGAGCCTCGCGGTCCCTTCGTTCCTCGTCGTCCTGCTGGCCTACATCTATGTCGCGCTAGCGCTGTACAACACTGAGTACCTGACGCTGCCGCTGCACAGCCTCGAGACCATCGTGGACGAGGCGGGCAAGATTGCCGTGGTGGACGGGCGGGGCAGGATCGTGCACAGCGAGGAGAGGAGGCGGAATCTGGAGAGGGAGCGGGAGCGAGAGGATGCGAGGGGGACGGCGAGGGGTCTTGGTGGCGGTGGCGGTGGTCGTCATCACCTGCGGAAGGGGAGCGGAAACGGTTTTGCCCTGCGGGAGAGGGAAATGGACTGGAGAGGGTGTTGGAATGAAGGGACTGATGCGGTGATGGATGTGCCGTTGGCCGGGGTCTGTGAGATTCTTTATCGGCGTAGTGGTAGTATGGATGGGGATGGTGATATAGCGGATGCTTGAAGTAAATAATGGGACCATCATTGTATCTATCGCTATGTCTTTGAGAGAGAGAGATTAATTTTACAGGAAGTGAGCGAGGGCGTGCGTCTTCTCTCAGCAGCAGGTGAGGCCCTGGTTTGTCTTCCTTGAAGGACTGGATATCTTCCAATATTACAGACAATTTCTGCTGAGAACCACTACCTATACAAGATGGTTTCTGCCACGGATAGGCCCAAGTTTGCGTTGGCCATGATACGCGAAACAGATGCCTTATAACGTCTGCCCTTCAGAATTCTTTTTTATGCCCACATAGATACCTCATGCAAGAAAAGGTATGGTAAATCTCACGACAGAGTATGGGAAGATCTACCGCAACTACTCTAGGGCGGTGTTCCCTATCCTCTTGGTCCCTACTCAAGCATTCAGTGTTACACGCGACGGGCAAGTTAGCGTGTCTGATTACAGTGGTCAAGATTTGTGCGACCTACACTCCTCTGTATTTGTGTTCCAGGAACAGGGTTCCTGTTCTTGTAGCTGAATAAGTCGTGGCTCGGCCTAGGAGGGCAGATATGGAGATCGTATCCCGTCCGAACATGGGGCACGCTGGAGAAGGCCCAAGTGCCATAGGCTGAGATGCCCTAACATGCCCCCTCCCCCCTCATGCCAATTCTCAGATTCCATAAGACGTTTTCCTCGCCTTAGAAGAGGGTATTTCCTCATCTGGAAGAGGTGCATTTTCGAGGCGGGGGGTGAGGGAGATGGGGGTAAGATGCGGAACTGAAGCTATTCCTAAGAAGAAGACAAGCACCTAATGCTTCTTCAAGATGGTATGCACGTGTGTTCTGGAAATAGCAGTGTACTGGCGGCTGCCCTTATCCCCCTCCTCCCCCCCTTCTTCTCGCGAGTTAGGTTCTGGACCGCAGCGAGCAAAAGTCAGCCCTAAGATCTGACCCAGGGTGAGTGGAAAGGCGCATGTGGTAGGGCTGCATTGGCAATTGGTCTGTGAATTTGGCCCATCTTACCACACGATTCCCCACTTGGTCTTCCGGTTCTACAAAACACAAGTAGACAAGGAGAAATTACATAGTATCTGTGAGACGGCTATGTATTTAAAAGCTTGTCAGCACTTGAGCAGTGAGGCACGACGAAGGAACAGCGATGCGTCTTGAGGGGACATCCAAGGTCTTGAAAGAGAATAGAGTTAAGTTGATGGTTGCATGAAGTGACAGCGCTGATCTTGGACGCTGATCGTAACAGTGAACCGTGCAGACCATGTTGGAAACAAAAAAAACGGAGGCACAGCCAGCCCCAGCCACCCACTCGCTCAGTCCTGGCGCCCCAAGACCAATTTAGTAGAGTGGGTTTGTTGTGTAAGAGAGAGAGAGAGAGAGAGAGAGAGAGAGAGAGAGAGAGAGAGAACGGGAGAGTTTGCTCAACACTCCCCTTGTCGTTTTACAGGGCAGCATCCGTAGCCACTAAACTGGGATGATCACGTATCATGCACACACACACACCTAGCAAAGCCTGTGCGAGTTGGGCTTGGCGGCTAGGAGCAGTGTCTTTGGAGGGTGCAGAACCCACTAGATGGATGGATGGATGGTGGCGTCCCGGTTATCTGCTGCTGCGGATTTTTGGTTGAGACCTGCATAAGAGATCGCGATGTGTGCGCCGCCAGACCAGGGCACCTCGTCATGTCGCCTCGTATACATCGTAGATAATCAATCATGGCCAGAAAGACTCTGTGGGAGAAGAGAGAAAAAAAAAGAAGAAAAAAATAGTCTGCGAGGTCGATGACAACGACGTCCCGAAGCATCCGAGAATACGACCGCGAGGACCCAAAAAGCGCCTATTCTTTTCATGGCTGCTGCTACCCGATAGCCAAGGGAAACAGTCTTGGTACAGAATAACACAGCAAACTTGCCTGACGATCTTTGTACGATGCTGTGCTAGCTCCCGAAATTATACAACAACAAACAAGTAAGACATGCAGAACGACAAGTGGGTGGGTGGTGTGCAGATTCGAGGCTCCGAGGTTCGAGGTCGAGGTCGCTTTCGCGAGGTCGTAGTGGGAGAGGTGACCTAACCCAGCGCTCGCAACCGCCTAGCCACAACACTAACAAAGGTATTCAAGGTACCCTTCCCGCCACTACAACAACCTTGTTTAGCCTGAAGAACTGGGCCAAACCCCACTGTCACCCTCCCCCCGTATTACGACGACATCGAGCAGGGGCCTGGCCTTCTACCAGCCTACCAACCTCGCGTCCATCCATGTTGCATCCATCCATCCATGACCGTTCTTTTTTACCTTGTTGCTCTCTCTCTCTCTCTCTCTCTCTGTCAACTCTTCTCAGCCTCTTCTCTCTTTCCCTCTTTCGACCCGACCTGGCGTTTTCTTCTTCTTTCCTCCTGAACAGATCCCCATAAAGTCTTTTTCTGACGGTCTTCTCAATCGTCGGCATCCTTCAAATCTCGTCCCACCTCTCAATCTTCTTGGTCGTTGTCTCACACGGAACTCTCTTCCCAATCTATCTACCGATCGACATATCCAGGTTGATGTCACAGATGGGCTCCCTCTTTATACCGATAGCATTATAGCCGCCGACTCTCTCTGTCTCTATCTCTCTCTCTCTTTTCACTGGCCCTCCGCCTACGAAACACCAATTTCTTCTCTCAAGTCATCGCCGTTGGTTACTGGCGCACTGATTCCCCCCCCCCCCTCCCCAAGCCGGCGGTTTTCCTCAGCTCTTCCCTAGATACTCGAGTCCCTGACGCCCTCACCCGGGTTGTTCTGGGGTACTATTCCGACCGACCAATCATGCCGTCCATTGAGACCGCCATATAGCTGCACCGACATTTTACATTCTTCAACTACTCGCAGCTCATTCAGCCCACACGCCCTTGGATTGCCCACAGAGCGCGATTGGAAGAACAGCCTGCGCAGGATGCCTCGACCACGAGTCGCCGTTCCCGTCCTCTCGTCTCCGCTTCCGGTACCTGTGGCGCTGAGACTAGACCCTCGGCAGGGTAATAGCGATCCCTCCTCTGGTTCTGGTTCCGGGGACAATGGCGGGAACAGCAACAGCAATAACAATAGCAATAGCAATAGCAGCAGCAGCCGCAGCAGCAGCAGCAGCAGCGACAGCAATGGTGGCGTCAGTACGACAGCTATAGTTCGTTCTAGCCTTTTCCCTTCTCCCTTGGTGGCGGGTCGTGACCTAGCACGGCTTCTATACAGTATACTAATTACCCTCCCCTCCTCTGCCTGCAGATCATCCTGGCTGTGGTAGTGGCCATTATCGTATTAGTCTGCGCCTTTCTATTCCTCCGCATCGTCCGATCTCGCAATGCTGAGCCGAGATATCTGCCAAAGCCTCTGAAGAAGCTGTGGTTGAAATGGGAAGTTGGCCCCCGCCGCTCCAAGACACAATACGCCCGAGCCGGCAATGGGGAAGATGACCGCTTCCATCCCCGGGTGCGCATGCGCGAGGCCCAAGACAATCTAGAAGATGCCCTGCAAATGGTGGTAGCACAGCAGGAGGCAGCAGCCCGCCGGGCTAGCCAGCATGGTGCCACAGGCCAAGACGGTGTCAATCGGAACACCTCGGTCCGGTCCGTCATGACCCTCCCTGCCTACCGCCCCAAGCCCACGGACACGGAACAGGTGCTGGGCCGAGAGGGCGAGCGCGATGGCATCGACACCGTGGTCGAGCTGCCGACCGCCGAGGAGGAAGAGGCCATGCGCGAGGAGGAGATGGATGCCTTGTATCAGATCCGACTGGCCAGGCGGCGCCAGCTCGCAGAGCGCGAGGAGAGGCGGCAGGAGCGGAGAGAGGCGAGAGAGAGACACGATCATCGTGCGCTGGCCGACATCCGAGCACGAGCGAGAGAGGCGTCCGACCAGGCCGTGCGGGAGGTCGATGAGCTCCGGGGACAGCACGATGCCATCAAGCAGAACCGGCAGCGCGCTGTCAGCAGCGTCTCCTATGCGGACGTCGGCCTGGTCCGGGCGGATGGGACAAGGCTGCGCGCAAACAGCAATGAGAGCGAGCGCATGGGCCTGCTGAGCGACGCCGCGAGCATTGCCCTCAGCACCGGCGACGCCCAGAGCTCACTGCAGCATAGAAGGCTGCCCAGCTCGCAGAGTGTGCTGAGCATCGACACGTACAGAAGCCAAAATGGAGGCGGCTCAAGGTCTGCGTCTCCGGGCCAGGGCACGGCGCGGAGCCGCGCCAGCTCGAGAGGCCAGATGAGCGAAGGCTACAGCATGGCCACCCTGCCACGAACGAGCTCTGCCATGTCGCAACGAGCCGGGTCCAGCCCTGAACTGATTGACGCGGCGGAAGCAGACATAGGCGAGACCGAGATGCCGCTGCACTCGCCTCCCGGGTATGACGACGTCTCGCTCGAAGAGCTGCCCCCGCCTGAGGCCTCCTACCAGTCCGGGAATTCGGGACGAGGTAGCCCCTACAACGAGCCCCCGCCCGACTATCCCGGCCAGGCGGCAGAACGTGCACGTCGTGAGCAGGACAGCCCGACGCGAGCGCGACAGAACCGATTGTCAGCGCACATGGCAGACCTCGCTGCCCAACAACAGCAACAGTTGGCTGCTGCAGAGGCGCAGGGGACCTCGACACATACGGGCCAGAGCTCGAGAGGCGTCGGAGGCATCCCGCAACTCCCGAGTCTGAGGCTTTCTAGTCTCCCGCAGATCGTCATCGAGCCCTCGAGCGCTCGACCAATAGACGAGCACGAGGATGAAAGGCCATGATCGTTGCCAAGAGAGAGGCCTTACAATGCCCTAGAGATGGCAATCATCAGAAGCCAGACCCAACGATGGCGACGTTGTACAGCTCTCCAGTAGACATGATCCCATGACGGACGAGCAAACGACCAGTCTTGAAGAAAGAAAGAAAAAAGGGACAAGCCAGGAGGGAGTTTGGTTTTTGGTTTTTTTTTTCTTTTCTCCCCCCTTCCCCAGCATTTCGTACTTTTTGTTTTCAACGAACAAGATCCAGAGGCGGGCGTCAATCCTTTTATTCAACGGACAATTGCAAGAGATACCAAAATCTTAAGGTCATACATACACATATATACACACGCAGGGGAGTCAGTCATACCTACTTAGTCGGCAAATGAACATGGAAATATTACGGCCGGCTGTATATTCTTGGGAGTTAGGAGAAGGGGGAAGAAAACGGAAGGGGGGCTTGGCGTTTTTGTGTACTCAAGCATAATGATAACTTGCCATGTAATCTACATTAAAGTCTTGCCTCCTTTTTCTTTTCTTTCTTTCCTTTTTTCTTTTTTTTTTTGAGCCTCCTAGTCATGGTAGAAGAGATCTGAATTCCTGAAAAGGCACCTTTTCCTGGTACGATACCATTGATCCCAGAGGTTCCACTCCCCCTCAACAGCTACCGTGATGATCACATCTCGACGTCATTCTCGTCTAATCAGAAAGGCGTCTCAGGAGCCATGGGTGGTAAATTTTGAAAATGTTATTATAGAGAGCCAACATGATACAACGACAGCTCCACGGAGGTCTCCGAATATACTTCAGTGCTTGACCGATCTCTATCTAGGCCTGACGTCTCCGCCACCTTCTATGGTCGTCCGTGTAGCAGTATCAAACACACATCCCTGGTTCCAAGCCCCACGGACGATCAAGAGGAGATTTGATGAGGGGGAATCAAACGGAATATCATTATAGGAATAGAATGTATGTGTTTTTGTGTGAGTGTGTGTGTGTGTGTGTGAGTGTAAACGGGCAAACAATCAACAGACTTTATCTCCTGGCCGCAAGCCAAACCCGGTTCGCCTTCTCAATCCCTCACACAACAAATCCTCCCCCTCCCATAATATAAATAAGAACCTCTCTTTCAAACCTCCCAAAAGACACACAAAAGAATTACCTAGCGGCGCCAACTAGGTGTAAGAACAGTCTGCAGCCACCAGTAAATGAGATGAAGCTTGAGTGATAGGTATCATTGCGATCTCTCTCTCTCGCTTTCCATAGCATGTGAAACATTCCAATGCGGGTAATAATCGAACAAACTGCGGCGGTGGGTATTTGGTCTGTCTTGTTGTCCGGCTTCTTCGGCGTCTAGCGGGACGCGCAGCCATAATAATATGCTGGTCAGCACGCTGGGCGCTTGCTGCCCGATCGCCTTTCGAGGTAATCTCTGGTAACTGTATTACTCCAGCTGCGATCAAAAGCGGTGATAGGTCCCTCGTGACGCCGCAAATTTAGAGATAATTAATCTCTCACTGTGTGATGATGATGTCCCTCTGCGGGATGTGTTGACGACTTGTTGTCATTTGAATGATTCTCGTGAGACCACGATCTTCAGGACACTCATCGGTCCTCACCACCTCTTGCCTTCCCTCTCCTACGGAAGAAGTCCATGACCCTTCTCGCCGCTCCACTACTGCCCGCAGGACCGTGCCGTTGCGTCTGCGAGTACTCATCCGTATCGTAGGCATCAACGAATCGCTTATTCTTGGACAGAACGCCGCGACCACCCCTACTAGGAGTTCTCCTGGAGTCGGACTGGTCGAGCGAGTAGGCCGATTGGTTTGTTGGCCGTTGAATGTGTTCAGCAGACGAGTCCGAGGCACTATTGAGGACTGCTCCCTGCTGCTGCTGCTGCTGCTGCTGCATACGAGCCTGCGCCTGGTTCTGCCCAGCCTCTTGCTGCCTCTGGCCTGGGTACGCATTTGTTGGGCCGTACCGCTGCTGCTGCTGGTATTGTTGGGCCTGGCCGGGTGCCGAGGTCGGGGCGGGTCCCTGAGGATGTTGTTGTTGGAGTTGAGCGTACATGCCGTCGATGTCGGTGGCATCCGGCGCCTGGGGTTGCTCGAAATAGCGCCCATGTTCATCGACCTGTGGCGGATCTTGGGTCGCCAGGCTCGGTTGTGAACCACGCTGATCGTAGCCGTCATCCTTTCCGAGCCCTATGGACTTCAGGGAGAATGAGTTGGGCAGCAAGGAGAATCGCTTGCTCTGCTTGTCGAGAGATGTCGACGACCCTGTCATGCTTCCAGACCTCTTCTTCCCTCCCAGGCCGAGCGAGAACGACCGCCGCGAGGGCTTCGAGTCCATCGATGGACGTCCTACGGCATCGTCGGCGATGGGCTTTGTCATGCTGACAGGAGGATACCTCTTCTCTTCGGGACGAATTTGTTGGCTCTTGCGGTTCCGATTGCCAAAGAGCGACCCGCTCCGGCCGAAGATCTTGCCGCCGATTTCACCAATCGTGTTCGACCGCCTGTGGCCCTTGGTGTCGCTGCCAGCATCAGAATATCCCGAGTTGCTGGCAGGCTTGTTGTGCGTGTTGACGGAGAGTCTGCCGAAATCTGTGCTCTGCGTATGCGCGTGACCAGAGGGTTCGTAGTTGGAGCGACCGGGCGGTTGTTGTATTCTTCCATGCACGTTAGTATCAGCAACCATGGGGGCGGACGGCTGGCCATACTGAGATCTCCCGCTTCCAAGACCCATTGAATTGGCTGACCCGCCAGTCATGGGACGTCCTGAAGCGCCCATGCCCGAGGTCATCCAGGAGCCATCAGAAGCTGCCCGTGCAGATTCCCGACTCGTCCTAGACGGCGCCACGTTCTGGTTGTTGTTCATGTGCGTGCTTGGCGGTTTCCTCGAGGAGACGGGGGGGTACTGCTGCTGCTGGGCTGCCGGCGGGTCCCGGGGTAGCGGCTTCTCAGGCTGAACCTCGACGGGCCCTTGACTACTCGAGCGCGCCTTAGTCTTCGTGGAGCCGCCACCCTGGGCACTGCTGGCGGCCTCGCCACGTTGTGTCTGGGTGTTGGGCGCAACGTATTCCACCTGCACAGTCCTTCTCTTGTTGTCCCTCTGCTGCTTGGCATGCGCCGCAGCTTCGGCCTCGGGATCGACGGTACCCTGCTTACTAGCCAGGCCGCCGATGGCTGGCGCGGGAGCGGGCTTCCTGTGCGCCTCCCTGACAGAAGCACTGCGGCCCATCATTGGTCGGTCGTCCTCCTCTCCGACAGTCGTGTTTTGGATCTCCCCTGGTGTGGTCGTGCTGCTGGTGATGAACTCGACGACGTGTGCGTACTCGCTCAGCCAGCTGTGCCTGGCGACTTCAAAGAGGTCGGCGCGCTTTCGGGGGTTCGGGACCAATATTCGTCGCAACAAATCGCGTGCATGAGGTGTTACATACTCGGGGAAGGTGAGAGGGGTGTTGACGATATACTTGTAGAGCAGATTAATGTTGTCACCTTCGGGGTTCGCGGGGTCATCGTCGAAAGGCAAATAGCCTGCCAGCATGGCGTACTGAGATCGTGTCAGCCCGCCCGCCTGGAGTGAACAGAAATTAGCTCGCCCAGGAGGAAACTCACCAATATCACACCACAGCTCCATACATCAACCTTGCGACCGGTGTACAGCGAGTCGCTGACGACCAGCTCTGGAGCGGCATAGCAGGGACTGCCACAGCTTGTCTGCATCAGGTCGCCCTTCCTCAACCCATTAGGCTTCACCTGGTTCAAGCCCATGCGCTTGACGAATTCCCGGTCGCTGAGGTTGTTCTCCTCCTCGTCCGAGAGCTCCTCGGTGGGGTCGAAAGTGTTTGCAAAACCAAAGTCGGTGATGATGATGTTGCGATTGCGGTCAAGCAGCAGGTTCTCCAGCTTCAGGTCTCGGTGCACGATACCCTTCTTGTGCAGATACCCCACGCCGGACACAAGCTGGGCGAAGAGCCGCCGGGCGGCGTTGTCCTTGAGATAGCGGTGGTTGAGGATGTAGTCGAAAAGCTCGCCGCCTGAAGCATACTCCAGGACGATGCCGTAATGCCTCTCAGACTCTTCCATCTTGTGCAACCGGACGATGTTGGGGTGCGTCAGCTGCTTCAGGATGTGGACCTCACGCATGATCTTGGCCATGCGAGACGGGTTGCTACCAAGCTGATCCTTCTTGATGAGCTTGATGGCGACCTATAAAGAGCGGGGTGGTAGAGTCAGCCTCATGAGCCCTGTATATGCAAACTTTGCCAGGGGTTGGTTTTTTATCATCTTACCTGTACGCCGCCCTCTTGCTTCCAACCAAGCTTGACCTTGCCAAACTCGCCCTCACCAATAGTGTTGCCCAGAATGTACTCGCCAAACTTGGTGTGCTTTTCTCGCTTGCTGTAGTCGTGTCTGCTCCGGGTACCGCGCCGAGACTCCTCACCCTGCTGCTCACCGGCCGCCGCGGCGGCAACGGCATCATCAAGAGCTTCTGACGGGTGTCGGTGCGACAGTGCGGCGCGTTCACGTTCCCGCTCGATGTCGACCTCGGGTTGTGACACCAGCATTGTGTTTAATATTTCACTCGCCTCCCGCGAGGGACCTTGCGGGGTGGACGATGCGCTGTGCTGCGTCCGGATAGGCATTGAGACTGGCGGCGCGTTTGTCCGTGCGGGCTCTCTCTGGCTACTGCTCGGCTTTTCTGACCTCCGACTGCGGCTGCCATCCTCTTGGTAGGCCTGGCTCGCACCGACCTGTCCGTTGACATCCGCACCACCATATCGCTGGGATGCGGACCGCTCCGCAGACTGCTGTTTTCTCGAGGTCGACGAGGCACCGCCAGGATTGCCGGGGACCTGCTGGGACGAGGTGCGCGGGGGCACGACGGCCGAAGGCATGTTCTTGCGACGATCGGAGGAGGAGGGTCGGTCGTAGGTTGTGTTGACGGGGATGGGGGACGCAAGGGCGGCGCGGGAACTCATTGGGGAATTGCTCTGGGCTGGGACGTCTCCTTTGTTGACTCCGTTACCGTTGCCGCTGCTGTGTTTCCTGGAGGGGCGGTGAGAAGCTGAGGAGGAAGTATTGACGTTCTGAGACGTAGCATAATAGGGATCACGGCCTGGCGACGGTGTCAATTGTTGTTGCTGGCGACCAGTGCCGGCAGACGAGGTGACGGCTAGAGGCGGTGAGCTGAGGGTCGCGACGGAGGTTGCAGTCTGATGAGGTGTGGTCTGTAGTGCAGCCGACGACATTTTCCCACGCAAGAGACGCGCGGAGGAGTAGCAAGTCGAAGATGCGAGGGGATCGATCGGTCCAGTCGGTGTGTGTGTGTGTGTGTGGGTGTTGCAGGCGAAAGTCGTGCGTTGCGGTGCGGTGACGTGACGTGACGAGGTAGGTGCAGGGAGGTGTGTGTCGTAGGCGCTGCGACACGACACGCGGCGGCTTCTTTCGTCCCTTGTTCGCAGGAATGCCAGTCGATTTGATCTATCGACGTGACTGACTCTGGCGTGACTCGGCTGGACCTCTTGTCGGCGCAGCCGTCGCCAGCAGTGATCGAAACCGCTCGAGTTAGGCGAGGACTCGGTAGTATGTAGTAGTAGGTAGGACGGATTGAACGGCGGGAAAGGGGGGCGGAAGTGTGTTTCGGGAGACGTTGGGTTTAGCACGACCTGCTAATAACCTCTAGGGGGGGAGGGGGGGCCAACGTCGGGTGCTGAAGCTGGCTGATTGCAGAGGGTGAGGTGTCGCTCGCTGGCTCCCTCGGTTCGGACCACGGGTTACCCAGGTCTATGAGTTCGCAAATGCGAGAGTAGGAGGAGGAGGAGGGGGGGGGGGAAGGGATGGTCGGGCAATTGTAGGAGGGAGGGATGGATTGAGGACAAGGGACAGGGACGAGGAGGAGCAACAGCAGTAGCCGAGAGCTAGTATCCACAGACTGGACGTTGTCTCCAGCGCCTGTGCTTTTTTTCTCTCACTTTTCGCCTGTGCTTTTTCTTCTTTCCTCTTTCCCTTTGACAGGCGACGTGTCGAGCGAGGGATGGGTTCTTGGAGATAAATAGGTGGGCAGGACTGGAGACAAAACAAAAGAGAAAAGAAGAAGGAGAAGAAGAAGAGGGAAAAAAAGAAGAAAAAAACAAAAGAAAAAAAGGTAACCCAGTAGAGTGCTGTTGTGCCTTGCTTGTTTTGTATCCGTAGAGTCTTTCCTGTCCTGGTGCGGGTTGGGCTGAGACTTTGTGTGCTGGAAGAAGAGGCTGAACCCCGACCGTTGCGTAATTATGCACCGCAGATGATTTTAAAATAAGTGCCCAATTTTCCAGCCAGCAATGCAGAGGGACCCAAGTTTTGGTCAGGAAGATGTCAAGAGAAGGCTCGGGTACCAATTGGCTATGCGAGGGCGGGGGAGGGTCAAGTGTCTGCTATGACGGGCTTATGGTATCATGGCTGCCCTGTGCTTTCACGATGTTGTGGTGGTGGTTCGTCCAGACAGGCTCTTGCAAATAAGTCACAAGTCGCAGTCTTGCAACACGGGCGTTGGGAGCAGCAGGATCTAGAGGGCGGTCAAGGGTCCTGTTCGAATCTGCAGGTAAGGGTATGGAGATCTGTTTGTTGATGGATCGCCCTGGATTCGCTGTATTCTCCCCCCCCCCCTGTGCCTCCTCGTCCAGAGAGTCTCGATTGGTAAAGTGGATGGCACTTGTCGATTCAGGCGTGGGCACCTTGCATGCATGCAGCAGCCAGCCCGCAGACGCGACCTCCTTCCTGCAGGTCAGCTTGGGGTAGTTCAGAGAGCCTCTCTGTCGCTCTCGCCTTAGACCCCTTCCTGCAAGCGCTCTAACGACCTGCCGACGTGTTCTTCTTCGACCTGTAGCCTATGTGTGTTGTCGACGTTGCTGTCGCTTGTCGTTTTGGCCCCAATGAATCCCAGCCACACACACAACAGACACACACATGCACACACACACACACACCTCTCTTTTTGCTGGTGACAGCTGGCGGCTCGGGCAAGCCAAGCGCGGCACGATGAACGGCAGGGTCGTAGGGTTGGATCGATTATTCAATTAATCTTTAGGCGCGGCCGTGTCGCAGGAGGCCTGGTTCCGGTGGGGAATGCGTTGGTCGTGTCGTGCCACGGTAGGACAGAGGATGTATGGACTGTTCGAGAAAAGAAAGAGGGAAAAAGAAGAAGTAAAAAATAAAGAATAAAAAAGGAAGGGGGGGTGGAAGAAAGGAAAAGAAAACGAAAGACTGAGACTTGTCAACGAGTACACGCCGTTGACGTCGACGATGACGAGAAGGAGGAGGAGGAAGCGGAAAGAAGGTAGGGGGGGGGGTTCGTCCTCTCGGGAAAGGGAGCAATCTGGTGGTGATGATGCGAAGGAGGGAGAGGCTGGGTCTCGAGGGCGGGCCAGGTCAAGGGATTGCAAGGAAAGAACGGGGTCCTTGTCACTCATTCTCTCTCTCTCTCTCTCTCTTCTTCACTTTCTCTCTGTGTGTGTGCGCGCGCGCGTGTATGTGTTTTGACCGTCAGTGCGTTATGGAATCACTTTAGTATGTACAGAAATAACTACAATACCATGTACATGACACAACTAGTTGTTTTGCACTGCAGTCACTACTTCTACAGCACTATTCAAACACTCAGTCTGCTTCACGGTCCCTAATCTAATGGCATGGCACTAAGTAAGTACTCAAGCAACAGCAACAGTGGCACTTGCAACGGGGGTTCCTGGTCCTGGCGGCAAACCAATCAATATCAGGGCAAGAAGGAAGGAAGGGAGAGCGAGAGAGAGAAAGACAGAGGGAAGGGACCGGCCGGCAAGGCACAGGCAGGCAAGGCACAGAGAGCGAGGTTGGGTTAGGCTAATCTCAGCAAATTGAAAGCTCGTTTCCCTTGTGTTCCTTTTGAATCTCTTCCTTGGTTTTTCCCTCCCCCCCCCCCTTCGCCGAGCCACTTCCCAGATGGCTCCACGCAAACATGTCAGCCCGGTCAATGCACGGCACTTCAAATCTCACCAACAGGCGAGCCCGACATCTCATTTCGCTGTGCAATCCAAACCCAACTTCGGCTTTCTTTACATGAACCTTAAAATAAAAACAAAAACAATAGCAGCAACGCAGAACCCACGAGATATATGCCAGCCAACCTTCTGCCTCTTGTCTGTCTTTTTCCTCTCCCTCTCTCCTCCTTCCTTTTTTCTTCCTTCCTCTTTCTCCCTCAACACAGGCGTCTCTGGACTAGCTCGTGTCGAGATTCCCCAAGATGGCCATCTCCCGCCTCCATGGCAGTCTTTCCCGCCCCCTCGGCTTGACCTACTTTGCTAGCCTGCGGTATCAGCCGGGAACATGCCGGTTTGTCTCTGATGGCAGCTTTGTACTAGTGAATCACGGCTTCATGCGACGCCATCTAATCTTCCAAGATCAATCAGAAACCCGCGTCAGTCCAAGTTTTACCTTCTTGGGGGTGGTGGGGGGGTTTCTTTTCTTTTTTTTCTTTTTTCTTATTTCTAGTTTCAGAGATTAAATGGGTCTTGGCAACACCAACATCAAAAGAGGGGCCTGCCTGGTGATACTAAGTCTGTACCACCCCCCCCCCCGAACCAAGGTAAACCACCATGCCTTGGGTAGCAACTAGAGGGGACGGGTCACAGCATCTCCCATGTCTCAGCCCCACCGACCATCAAGTTGCCCTCGAGAGAGACTCGACTTAGTACCAACCAACCAACTTCGGGCTCCCGTCGGGAACTTTAGTGATGGGCCCGCGTGGAAATCGCACGGTAATAAACAGGTGTGGTTTCAAAGCACCGGCAGAAACAAGTCGTCCCTGATGCGATTTCGGTGACACGGCACCGGCCAACCTGCCTTCGGGCTTCAAGGTCCCCCTCGTATGCCTGCGCAGGTTACAGCTGGCTGAGCTTGGTGACCGAGGGGCAAGGGGGCAGGGTTGGTAGGGGGGCAGGCAGCAGAAGGCCAGCGCAGGTACGGCGTATCCGTGCATGTGCATCAAGCCAGCATGCCAGGCACGGCGAGGCGGATACTACCTCCCGGATCCACGATAGCTTCAGCAGCCGGAGACACACAAGAGAAGAAGAAAAAAAACCTGAAAAGAAACCAAAAAACTACTTCGAGGGCGAGTCGCCAGAGAAGCGCCGTCGTCATTCGAGACGCACCTTGGCCTCGATTGACGTGGAGGTCGCCATGTCCAACTGATGTACATAATAATGCTGCCGAATTCTGACGCTGGGGCTGGTTGGGCTGACAGCTCTCCCCCATGTCTGTGGCCCTCTTCTTTTTTCCCCCTCCTCCTGCACCTCTGCGCTGGTCATCACATCCAAAATGATTTTCACACAAGCTCTCGTGTCGCAGTAGCGTTCATCCCAGGCCAACAGAACGACGCTGGTCCTTGGCTGCGCTATCAGCCGTCTCCACAATATCCTTCGAGAAGGTCGGGTCGAAGCATGTGACACGGACAGGATTTTGCATAGTGTGACCATTGTTGATGGATGCCCAGCCACAGGCATTTCTTCCCCCCCCTTTCATCCTGACGCTCTTGGTGCTGGAGAAGGGGGGGAGGGGTCCGATACGATCGATCTCGCCGCAGAACGATCAGACGAACAGCAAGGAAGGGGGGAGAGGAAAAGATCTGGGGAGAGAAAGGATTCGAGAGAGGAAAGGTCGCATGTTTGGGCTGGCTGGCCTCCAGCATCGACTAATGTTAGTCCTGTCTTGCCTTGTGTACCAGAGTAAAACATGGCTTTTGTTTCTTTTCCCTTCTTCTTCTTCTTCATCTTCATCTTCATCTCCGTCTTCTTTTTTCTTCTTCTCTTTTCATTTTGCGCCTTCTTCCTCGTGTTGGAAAGGTGTGACGGCGCTGGGATGAGACAAGAAAATTACGTAGTGGCCCTCAGCTGTACCGTCCCCTGTTCCTGAATTGCAACCCGCACTTGGCCCCGCGCTAAAATACCGCTGTCGACAGGGCCCGGGGTCTGATGCGCGGCAACCTTCTTCCTCTCCCCAGCTCAATCAATCATCATCCTTTCATTCATCTCTTCAAACTCCGCCATGTTTTTGACATCCTTCTACGATGATATGCTACCAAGTTCCTGCGGCTGAACGTGTAACAGCCACTTGCGGTCTTTTCCTCTTTTGCTCTTCTTTTTTTTTTCTTCCTGTTGGCTGGCTGTCGATGGGTGGACGAGACAGACACCTCAGGAGGCAGGGTAGCAGTCGGTTGCCGTCCATAGTCCACCGGCGGGCGCTGATCATCATCATAAGCAAACACGCGAAGGCATCAACAACGCCCGCAGACCTTGCAACTTGTTGGCGATATCCGAAGAGCAAACTCCCCCGGCCTTTTTCTCCTTCTCTGCTCTTTCTTTCTTTCTCTCTCTCTGTGTAATTGTGTGTACTTATCGTATTTGAAGCTCAGTCGCGCAAAAAAATTCAAAAATATCTCCTTGCGCTAACATGTCCGACGAGTTTCAATACCCCTTCACCTTCTCTCCTTCTCCCAGCCTCTCTCTAGGCCTGATATGAGACCCCGTAGCCGCAGTTCCTGCAAGGGTCAGGCCAGCGCACTGGCACGGCACGGCACTGCGTATCTGTGCCCCCCCCCCTTTCCACCTGCCCGGCATAAACCTTCGACGTCTTATTCCTCTCAAGAGCCCTTTTTTCTCTCTTTTTTTCTTCTCCTATCCACAGGCCCCAAGTAAGTTACCTGGGCTGCTATACACCCATCCACCCACTCACCCGCTCTCTGATTGACCTGGCCCCAAGTTTCTTGACCAGCGCATGAATGCAGCAGGCCCCCCCCCCCTTCTTCCTCTCCTTCCCCCACGGGACAGCCGACGATGGACACGCGGCTCGCCCGTCGATCACTGCTGTCAACATCTCCATGCCTGCCATGTCACATGTGTGAAATATGTACGGCCAGCGGAACAAGTTTCGTTGGCAAAAGGGGCCGGGGGTCATGGGTGCGCCTAGCGGGTCGCTCGCTCGCTCGCTGTCTTGCATGCTGCATGCGGAGAAGCCCGGGGGGCGCCAGCGGCCAGCGTTTCATTATTACCTTTTTGTTTTTGTTTTTTTTCTGTCTTGACCTTTTTGTGCCCCTTGCACCACAAACACACTCTTGGGCAGCAACTTGTTCTCGGCTTGACGGAAGCGAGCTGTGATGTGCTGTTTTGAACAGCAGGGGGCCCCAAAGGAACGTGTCGCATGCATGGGATTGTAAATCCCCATGGCTGATGCGTTTTGCTGTCCCTGTTTCCGGACGCCCCCTCCTCATCATCTGGACATGATAACCCCTCGTACTCAACGGGACCATCTTGACCACATAGCACAAAGCCAGCCATATGTACCACGGCAATCTTCTAGGACCCGTGGGCGGTGGCCCAGAGAAGGATGAGTGTGCCATCTGTCTATGTATCTAGGAGGGTAGGGACTGTGGTGGTTGGTTGGGCCCTGATAGCCACAGTGTCCTACCTCCAGCTCAACTTGCCAACAGGAGAGACATGTCTCACCACTCTCTCGAAACATCACTCTCTCTGTCATCTGCAGCCATAATTCACAAGTAAAATGACGAGGCTAGCCTGACCGCCTCGATGGCGCTCGGCCGGGGCTTGATGAGTCTATGGTCTCGGGACATCTTTCCGTCTGTGTCGCAAGTGTACACCGTAGCGGCCCCCCGAAGAAAAAGCTCAAAACCGGAACAACGGGGTTACTTTCCAAAAGCATCAGTGAAATACGCAGGAACAGAACAAGAAACGTACAAATCCAAAATGCTAGATTGCCCATCCATCTTATCTCTGTGTAACTTTGAGTTCGGCGACCATCGGGTCGGCTTTTCGTGTCTTGCATGTCTTGTCACTTTTGTCATACTATTACGGTTTTCTTTGGGGGTGTTTTTTTTTATTCTTAATTTTATTGTTTCTGTTGATTCGCACAGCCGGTACGTCCAGGCATTGGAGATTACTTCTACGTTTTGACTCTCCTTTTTGTCCACACATGATTCTGTGACAAGGCAACGCAGCCCATCGGGCACAAGCCAGCAAACCTCAAACATGGTCACAGGGCTGCCGGAGCAAGGCCCGGGATTTCTCTTGGGCTTGCTTGACCCACAAGACCGGAGTTGGCCGAGGGGGAAGGTTCCGAACAAAAAAAACAAAAAAAGGTTACAAGTCGGTAATCCGGTTTCCCTCCCAAAGGGGGACACCATGGATACGACTGGTAGATGCCGCTCTGCTTCATATTAGCATCAATGCGAGGGAGAAATATCTGCTACGAATGACGGTTCGGGATGAACTTTTTCTTCTTCCTTTCCCTTACCCAGGTCAGGATGACGCAGCTACAAAGTAGTGTTCGGTCCTTGGCATCTACCATTAAGAGGCAGCCTATATAGCTACGCGCCTAAGTGACACAAACGAGCATAGAACCATGGAGATTGCACTGGAAAGTGATATTTATGCCCTATCCCGCCCCCCCCCCCTCCCTCGGGGCATGCGCTATCCACGAACATCCATGCAAGAAGGAAGGACAGTAGCTCTGCGAACGACGTCGTTGGTTTTGGTTAGACCTTGACAGAGACATCAAGGCCGAGTTTTTTTCCTCTTTCTTTTCTATTCTTTTCCCTCAAGACAGCTTGATGTTGATATTATACGCATCCAGTGCGACTCCCACAGCAGTCAAAACTCCGCTGTACGCGACAAGAATGCCAATACTCCCCACCGGACCGACATCCAACGTCGGCACCGTCATATTCACCAGCCCGGTCAGGAGATTCGCCAACAAGAAGATGGCAAGACCATTACGGTTGTAGGCACGGAGGACTCTGCTCGTCGCCATCTCGTAGGCTTCCTTCTCAGCCTTCATGTCCACGGCACTGTAGAACCCCGGAAAGCACAGCGTCTCGACCAGGCAGTACGCGAACAGCTGCAGCGAGCCCAAGGCGGCTACGCCCAGGATGTAGGGTAGGTTCGCAAGCCTGCGGGACACAGACAGGCCTGCTCCGTAGTTATAGTCCGTCGCCAAGAAGTACAGCGCTGACCATATGCTGCACCACACAGCCAAGGTCATCAGGAGCGTCGTCCTCTGCGTCGCGCCGCCAGAACCACTGCGCGGGTTGATCTTGCGCGGCAGGACATACATGCCCGTGTCCTGGCCGGTGAGGAAGATGGCCAGGTAGCCCACAAAGCTGAAGACACCCTCTCGGTTCCTGGACAGCAGGTCCACCCTGGGGGCAGTGAGGATATAGGCCTTCAGGCTGGTGCTCTCCAGGACCACCTGGTACGCCACGCCGAGGATAAGCGCGAGGGCCGCATACGACGGGATGATCCTTAGGGCCGACTGGAAGAGGGCGACGAAAGGCGGCAGGAAGGCCAACGTAAAAAAGAAATTCCAGTGCACCCCGTATTCGGTGACATGCTCGGCATAGTCGAGCCCCTTGACACTAAGCAGGCGGACTATGCCCAGGACAAGGAGGGGTAAAGAATGGCGGCATGCGTTGGCGAGCCGCTTGGGCAGGGTCGCGGCCATTGCACGGCTGCCACCTGCGTGGGCAGCACGTTCTTTGAGGACGGGCCGTGCTGCGACCACGCCTGCAGAAAAGACAAAGGCACCCACGCCGACGTCCATTAGGGACGTGCCCCATGTCTCCACTTTTGCGAAGCGCCTCGGAAAGATGCGAAAGTCGACGGCTAGGATCGCAAGAGAGGTAAGGACCAGCATCGAGCCGCGGAAGAACGTCAGGAATGGCTTTGTCGAGAGCACATCAAGATCCCGACCGCCCGTCTTGTTGTTTTTGCTGCTGCTGCTGCTGCTGCTGCTGGTGCTGGTGCTACCGGACTTGGCGGCAGCGGGAGGAAGCTGGGGTTTCTTTCTCCGCGCGCCCGTGTTGGGTGGCAGGGCGCAGACAAGGAGGGCAGGCGCAAGAAGTAGTATGATGAGCAGGACTGGGCTGTTTGCGTAGAGCGTGATGGCGAGCAGGGCAGCTCCGATGTTGAGGAGGTAGTCGACGACAAGCCCGAGCGCCGTGTAGGGCCTGAAGAAGGACTGACGCGCCTGCAGAACTGACCAAACCAGGGCTGCGACCTGTTGTTCCGAGCACTCAGCATCACTTCAGCTCTGATCTCTCACATCTCAGGCCACCAACTCACTGGTAAGACAGCAGTCACCGCTACAATCTCGTCGACAGGGCCGCCCGTCAGGCCAGACACGAAGTCTTCCTTGAGCTGCTTGTAGCTGGCGGTCGAGTTAGACATCTTGAGGCCCCGCCGCGTCGCAGAGTAACCACAAAAAAGAATAAAAGACCGGGAAGGGGAGTCTCAGAAAGGGCTCTCCAGAGTCAAAGGGAGCATTGCGCGGCCCGATTAGTCACGAACGACTTTGTAAGGACAGGCTGGCATGAGATGGTTGAGTCTTCCTCAGCATTTGCGTGTGAGGGTCCGAGGTAAAAGGTCGTAGCTTCTCTCTTTCTCTCTCTGTATGTGTCTCGGATAGCCAGGAGCGAACCCTAGCCAATGAGCGGGGGAGAAGTAACCAAGTGGGGAACGCATGCGAGCCCCTGAATGAACTCCTAGCGGGTTGAGATACGTCACCTCTCTTTTTCATATGTATACCCTCTTCTTCCGTGGCATACGCATATCCTGTTACCCATAGTAGCTTCGGTTCGGTTCGCTCTCGGATTCAAGACCCGTGAGGAAATACGAAGGATAATTACTTCCTGGGCTGCAAACAAAGAGAAACAAGACATTTCAGTGGCGATGCTCGGATATCGGGAGCTTCTGGTCCAGGCTGCCGGATCGCCAAGACTGGCCGCTATTACAGGTCCTTTGTCCTCTTAGGGACATGGCGAAACGCCCGTTCTTTGTTTCCAGATCCTTAGGGACGTATGTCTTTGTTCTCAGATATGAGCTCATGACGCTTGGCCACTAGCCCTCAGACGGGAGAGAAGAAAGAAACAAGAAGAAGAAGAAAAAAAGGAGAAAGGCGCCTTGAAAAAAGCCGTACAAGACTGAGCCTCATGGCGCGTCCCTCACCGTTCTTCCTTCGGGACTTTCGCCCTTCAAAGTCACCTGGGTCTCCTGTGAGACGTCGTCGGTACTGGTCCTCGATAGTATCATTGACATACTCAAATTCTTCAAATTTGGACCTTTCTTGCCTCTGTTGAGCACCGTCGAAGTCATCACGATAATGGAGGCACAAACTCGGAGTAGGCCCAACCTTGAAGTCAGGACGGACTATATGGACGAGTTTGATGGGCTTCCAAGGACGACCTTTCGAAATCATCGCAGTGCCCTGCCCTCTATCAGCCCCCTGACAGTAAGGCCGTCGCCTAATACTGTGCAGCCCGCTACCCCTGGTTATGATGTTCTCATGAGACAGCATGAGAGGGCGGGGGTGGAAGATTTCGAGGGTCCTGCCAGACAGGGCTCACTAGGAGGATCTGGACGACCAGGCTGGACGCCAATGTCGCCCATCGCAGAGCAAAAGATGACAGAGAAAGTCGGGCTCATGACGATGGAGAGTCCAAGGTACGCATACAGACTTCCCATGCCAGCATTCACAACCAGCTTCTAACACGCGCAGCAATCCACAAGAATCCCTCCAGGGAATGCGGAGCCGGTCAATCGTGGCCGAGACCAGGTCGATGCTGCTCTCGGGCATGACAACGTCACAGGCGAATGACCTGGGCACGGTGAGCAACCGCAGAGTGTCCGTTGCAGCAGCCATCTCGCCAAAGGGCCGGAGACAGAGCCTGGCCATTCTCCAGCCGGACCTGCTGCAGGAGTTCGGCCACGTCTACCTGGGTGATCCGGCCAAGGCGGATGTCTTCGTAGCCCCTACTTCACTGAGGCGCAAGAGCGGAAGCGGGCAGCCAGACGGCATCGAGGGAAATCAGCTCGTGATCCGGGCGCGAATCCGGCCCAAGATCAAGGACCGCAAGCCCTTTGTCCTGACGCGGAGTTTCGACCTCGACCAGCTCAGGACCACGATTCCCTCGACGCCGACGACGCCTTCGTCCTCTCGCCGCCAGTCGGCAGTCCAGCTGTCCCTCGAGGACCTGTCAAACCTGGCACGGACCCCGACGACACCCCGGACTCCCCTGACACCGCTAGGCTCGGACCGGCGCCGGTCTAGCGTGGCCGCATCCGGAACCTGGGTTGGTCGTCGAAGAAGCAGCAACAGCAAAGAGCTGCCAGTCCGTGAGTGCATTCCCACATACCATCCCCCCCCCCCCAAATATGCCAGCCTGTTTCGGTCTCCTGGACTGTCTTGCTACCATCCTGTCTTTTTCCAAGCACACCAAAGTGCCCCCGCTGATGACCGGTCTCTGGTGGCCTAGATCTCGCGTATGCACGCTCATACATGCCTGCGCTGGCAGCGCTGATGCTGTCGGGCCACGTCAAGACTGGAGACTCCATCGACCTGCCGATGCCGCATCCCGAGGTCTGGCCCCAGACGCTGGCATACGTGTACACAGGCAGTGGAGAATTAAGCAAGGCAGTGGAACAGAATGTGCTGCATCTGGGTGGCAGAGTATAAGGAGACACACCCTGATTGGTGGAGGGGGGGGGATGGGTTATCTTTCTGGGGCAAAAGGCACAGTAGCTGTTCCTTCGTCGCGCGTTGTTATTGATTGATGTTGTCTTTTTTTTTTTTTTCTCTACTGTGGGCATGGTCATTTTTTTCTACTTTTCTTCTCAAAAGCCGGATTCAGAGTGCCTGTTGTGAGCGTTGAGATTTTCAAGTTATTCCAGGACGTGGTCACGAAGAAGAAAAACGACTGCAACGAGAAACGTGGGAGACGTATTTGGGTCAGATCAAATAGGGGTTACCAAATTGATGAGTTTAAGATAGCCCTGAAATTTAGATAGTTGATACTCTCTGTCTCTGAGTGAGGAAAGAGCAGCTGTCGGGTCGGACCTGACGCGTGACCACCAATGTTTGGCATCTACAGTAGTACGTACCTTCCTAAGTATGGATACATCTGCAAACTGCAGCCACAACGCATCCTTTCCTTCCCCAAATGGAATAGACACTGCCAACACTGCCAACAACAAACATTCGACCGACGGCTCGGAATATGGTGTGCGCTTTGCAGGTGCCCACATTTCCATTTTGAAGACACTCACTCATTCCACACTCAGTTGCACCTATCTGCAACGCCTGAACAGCAAACACAAGCAGGCCCACCGACAGGGCGAATGCACCAAGGCGCCTCGTACATGGTGCCGAGGAACCAGCCAGATCGAGACAACGTCACAGGACCGGCGAGAGTCTACGATGATAGTGCGCCTGCATAGGGTTTCAGCTTTTGACCGGTGCAGATGTCTGCAACTGCAACCAGCGGTATTCTCCTGCAATTGGCTGGTCCGTTCACATGTCACGGCTGCGCTAGGATCCCACGTCCCGAGCGTCAGTGCATCCTCAACGGTCTAGAACCCCGGGCAAGACAACGTCCACCACACAAAGCTTCTGGTCACAGCATTTGCCAGGCAGGATCAATTCAAGGGCCCGGAGCCCATCAGAACAGCCAGGTATCAGCGTCAAGGTTGCTTCTGTACTCGCTTAGTTGTTTAGGCGTCGTCAACAAGCAGACCTATGCTTCTTCAGAACCCTGAGATCCACTTCGGGCAGCATCTCTCTTCCTTCTGTGCGACCTTGATAAATAGTGAGTCAAGATGACCCGTAAGACCCACCAAGGGTTACCCTCATACACTCCCCCGTGGAGCTCCTAAATTTGCAGCCATTCAATGTCTCAGAACGGGTATGATGTGCGCTGACTTCCACGGCAGTCTCTGAGATCTTTTTCTCTCTCGAGACTCAACCGTGTTGTGTTTCTATCGTTGACGCCTCCTGTTTGTAGCATGTTGCTGCAAGCGCCTCGGCATCAACCTCAAGGCGAACCGATCATTTGAAGGCATTTTTGTGTGAGGACGAACAGCACGAATTCTGTTCTCCACATCACCTACCACCATCGACATATACGACCTGTCTCCTTCCTCTCGAAAAGAAGCTTATTCTCTAGCGACTATTAAGGAAAACCGAACAAAGCAAGAAAAGAAGCTTGCCTCGTAGTCACAAACCCAAAGACAATTGCCGACCATCCCAGAGCCCATCCTTTCCGGTTGCGGACGCAGACCATTGCTTTTCTCACGAAGCTGAAGAGGGGACGGGCTCTCCCAGGCAGAGGCAGAACAAGACAGGATTGAAATACTCTGGGCAGGGCCGCGCTCCGTTGAATCGACTGGCCATTGCCCCGAATTTTTCTCTTGAAGGGAAAAGAAGGGGGAAAAAAGGCAGAGATCATGATTGCACCTTTGATTCTGCTGAACGGGTGGCCCGGCGTGGGTAAGGACACCGTAGCCGAAACTCTCAAGATCCTTATCGGCGACGACAAGGCGAGCCTGGTCGACTGGACCAAGTCGGAGGGTGAGAACTTCCTGCCGACTCCTGAAGACGACGTGGACGCACAGAAGAAACGACGTGATGCATGCTTCGCGGAGCAGGTCGAGCACCACACCACCCTGAAGAAGGTCGCCATCTGTACCGACTGCTTGCCGGACACTCCAGGGGGCAGAGCCGTAGCTCAGGATTTTGAAACTGTCGCCAATAGATGCAAGCGCATGTTGATACCCATCTACCTGAATTGTTGCCTGGATGAGAACATGCGCAGAATTTCGAACTCGGAAAGAAGGGTCAGCCTCAAGGACAAGAGTAGGTCTTCCAGAATTATTCTTTTTCATCAAAGTACCAACCAAGGTCTTTGTCATCACAGCTATGGCCATGAGTCCTTACGCTTGTGCCATGAAGAACAAATCAGTTTAGAGTGCAAGACTTACTTGCTGACATCCTTTACCCTCAGTCTGCAGCCCTAACGAGGCGCGTACGGTCAGGTCCGAGGGAGGCAAGCTCTTCACGTACAGGCAACATGAAGGCCTGACAATCAACACCACGAGCATCCTGCCTCACGAGGCCGCGCTACAGATCCTGTCGTTCATGAGGGAGTTGATTGTGCGTCGGGACGAGGCGCTGATCAACGAGGAAACAACACCAATGGAGGCAAAGGAGCCCTTGTGGTCATGACCGCTGAACATGGAAACGTCCGACCGTGTTTAGCCTGCTTTCTCTAGAACGAGACTGGAGACTGCCGTGAAGATATGAATTAGAGACGAGAGATTCTAGTACGGCAGGTCGAAGGGGCTTGGGAGATTGAAGGGAAAATGGGGTTGGGGGGGGGGGGGGCTTACAAAAGTATGGACTTGATACCCATTTGTCGTTGATTTTTTCAAAATGAAATTGGGGTTCATTAGCACATGTTGTTTCATGAAAAGGATTCATGCATGTTTCCTATTGCCACCATTAATATGTTGTGAAGTGTCTCGAGTGCTCCATGTCTGAGCCTTTTGAGCCTCCTCCCACGCATACGTACCCTGCGTCTCGATCAGTCAACAAGGTTGCATGTCTTTTGCATGAGTGGCCTCGCACGTGGATCTTTGCACATCCTTGCTCCTCCTCCGCTCGTAGGCCATAGAGCAGCCCTGGCCCCCTCTCGGCTTTGCGCCATCATCATCGCTGCTCTGTCTGCTTGATGCAGAACTTCTTGCCCTGTGGCCGCCGTACATGGTGTCGCTACACAGCCTTCTGACAAAAGTCAACGTGGACCGACTCGCATAAAGCCTCGTAACGCCGTTTCGACACCACACAGGTCAATTTATTTTCCCTCTTCTTCACAGTTAGTTGAGACATCGGTTAATCCCGTTGTGGGCGTTCCCATGAGCGTGCCTACGACATAGCACCCGTGTGCTGTTTCGCCGTCGATTCAGGGTCGTGTTGCGAATCCTCACCTGATGTAGAGGCACCTGGCATGGGGGATTCTCCCCAACCCAAGAGTCTGATGGACGACCACGGTCTATCATTGCGAAGGGGGGAAACGCGGCGACGTTTTGGAAAACTTGTAGGATCATGAGGGAGGAGTCCTTGCGAATGCTGGGTCTGTCGAGATGAGCTCGAGATAGCCCTTTTGTTCGGGGAGGTTGGGAGATCAGTATAACGCAAACCTCTTTTTCGCAGGAGATGTCTGTCCTCTGTAGGTTTGCTCAACATTCGGTTGTTGTCTCCAACTGTATAGATCGCATGCTCTCTGTCAAGCGCGGTGCCAGACCCAGCCAAAGGTAGGCAGAATCTTACCTACCGGCGCAAAAGGTGGCCGGCGACAAAAAGAAAACTTCATCTTCCACGAAGAATCTCCTTCATATGATCCATACATGCCCATATCGGTGATCGGTTCAGGAAAGCATAAGTGATCCAAGGCTGTACCTGCTGCATCCACCAGCACAACGTGAGGGCACTGCACTTACATGCCTCAAGACGCCAGCCACTCATGGACGAATAAGCCGCCGGGAAAAGGGTGTAAGATGATTCGCCCTTATCCCCCCCCTTCTCCCCTTCAAGCTTCTTTTCGTTAAAAGGTAGGAGGGGTGCGTGTGGTGCTTCACACCATCATGAGGGTGCGATGACAGCCCTAGTCCGTTACAGACAGCCTGCCAGACCTGCTAAACAGGGAGTGTATTTTGAGGAGGTAGGTCATCATCAAAGCTGCTCTCCAATGGCTCGTCGTGCTCGTATTCGCTTGACGGGCACGGTACCAGCCAGCCAGCTGTTGTCTCTTGGTGATTCTCTGGTGGGTAATCAACCTTAGGGTCCACGCTGTGCTACTCAACAGGCTGATTCCCTCTCTGCCCCTCTCCAGCTTCAGGGCGGAACGGACCCGCAAGCCCCCGTGCAGTGCACAACCCATGTAAAATGACATCCTACAGGACAGCCAGACTTTCTCGATGGCCCACTTCCAAGGTCTGTTTGTCCAGATGCCTCCTCATGGGTGGGACCCCCGGATACAACTCAGTCGCGAGACGTTGAAAATCCTCGCGGGGGCCGGGTCAAGCTTCCGTCATGCAAGCCAAGCAAGACTCTGTCCGTTTCAAGGAATGTCAGAGGCCTGGAGTTGGCGCATGAGGCCTGCATGTTGACGTAGAAAGCCCTTGTTGCATCGACGCCCCCTCCCCCCTCCCCCCTCTCTCTTCCCCCCACCATATATTCACCCGCATACTCCTGCGGTGGGTGGTAGCCGGGGGCGTGGGGTGGTGGTTCTGCGTGGTTGCGATTTCACTCGCGGGCGACAAGTGATATTCATAGCTCTCCATTGAGAGTACGACGCTCAACCCAGCTGGTATGCTTCCTAATATGCGTTAGTACAATTCCCCGTGTTAAGTACCCAAGAGCGGATCATCACTTGATTACCACATGTGCCTGAAGGAGAAAGGACTGACACCAGACCTGCAGCGACAGGTATGTAAGTATCTCCCTTAGCGAGACAAGATGCCTCAAAAGATGTATGCGAATTGGGTCTGGACGTGTATATGACATGGTTTCTTTGAGGTGATATTCTCGTAGGATCTCAGCCACGAGGATGACCAGCAGGCCAAGCGCTCCACTGCATGCTGGCTATCATCGAGCCCCCCCCCCCCTCTCCCCGATCGGCTACAGTTGCCAGGCTGTCTGTCGCATGGAGACGTCGCATTGAAGCAACCAGACACAGCACGACATTCCTTGGCCAGGAAAATCACGGGACGAGTGGAGCAAGTGGCCTCGTCGAACGGTGTTCCAGTCCCTCGCTTGTTGACTACTCTCCCGTTGTCTTTTCTCTCGTCGTCTGCCTGTCTGTCTGTCTCTAGCCTCAAAAGTGAACTAAAAGAAGACATTGTGGTCGAGGTACGTCCGATGTCGAAGTGATCAGCAACGACGATCTCGCCAAGCTTGGTTAAGAAGGGCGTTTCGGGCCGGCTGGACGGAAGGCCGCCTTTCAAGTTGACGGGAACAAGTCGGGGATTCTCTAGATAGAGGTCGTCCCGGGGCGCCGTCGCCGTGGTCAGCTCTGGTTGGGAGTCCTCGGGGAGGGCAGTTTGGTGTCAAATATTACACTCCAGTCGTCTCTAAGGGCAAGATCTGTACCTTCTATCCACCCACGAGCAGGAAGCACGGCTTGAATGCTATGGGGCACTCCCCCTACCCCCTACTATGTATCCTGCTGCTGCTTCGGACAACGTGTCCGGCCGAGCGAACAGGAGATGATTCATTCCTAATCCAAACAAGCCCACACAAATCGACAAGCGGACACTACACGTACATAGTACGCCGCCCGTCGGTGGATAAGGAAGGGCCCTTTGTCGCAATCGGGTCATTCTCGCACAAACTCGATGGTGGATGATGATGATGATGATGATGATGATGATGGACAATGGATAGCACCGGCCAACACACAAGATGGGGCCAGCCCACTTAGCCAACCTGCTCGCCGCAACGGCGCGCGGGGTTTGATGATGGATGGGTATTGGGTCCCTCACGATCTTGGGAATCTTTGTTGAACTGATGATTTCTCGTCAGACGACCCGCTCTTCTCCTCGAGCCCTCGTCCCCGTTGAAGTTGGCGCAGTGGATCGTGTGTACATGCGTAGTACTATGCAGTACCCATAGTAGCACTATAGTAGTCATATCAGATCCGCTCTCGACGGCGCACTGACTACATAGCATCGCAACAAGACAGGGCCCAGGGCTTCTCAGAACACTCTCCACATCTGCCAGCTAGGGTGGCACGGTGCGAGCAACGGCACCGATCTCTGCAGATCTTCGCGCTGGGAGGGTGCATATGGGGCCAATTCCACAAGACTGAATGGAGCCCGCGGGCGATCGTTGTGCACCGGATCGTGGAGTGGACCTCGCTTGCCTCCCTCACGGACAGCTTCCTGGCCAGCCTAGCACCATTAGCTGTAGCATAGCCAGCACGCGCCGGAAATGAAGATTTCTCATCGGGACCAGGCGTGAAGATCTGAATAACCTCAGGTCCGCCAGCTACCAGATTTGATCGGCTGGGCATATGCAGAATACGGGACTGGAGTTGGAAGATCGAGTAGCCAGCAGCATCAGCAGCATCGGCACCAGCAAGAAGCACGCGTGCTGCTGCTGTACGTAGTAGTCCTGAGCAGCGGGGCAACCTTTTTCTTTCTTTCTTTTTCCTTGTTCTCTCGTAGTTTTGCCGGACCATGAATTCGCATCGCAGCCACTGTCGTTCATCACATCATCGCGGCTGAACAGAATGGCCGCATGACTCGGTGCTGACGGAGGGCTTGGTTGCAAGCCCCCAGGGCTACCCCAGAGCAGGCCACAGGAAGGGTAGCATTGGGATCTCAGCAGAGTAGTCTCTTCGTCTGGGGATCACAGGGTGTTCCTGGCGAGCGTGAGATCGCCGAGCACGGCGCCTATCTTTGAACTCGGCACGGGTCCCTCATTGTGGGGAGAAGAGGGGTGGTGGTTCTTTTGTTGGAGCTCCGGCTTAGAGAGATCTGATTACCATGGTACCAACTCTAGTCGTGATGATTTCGGAGGAGGAGTACCATAGTTGGAAGACAACAATGCCCTAGTGTTAGCTCTTTCAGGGTCCCTCGACCAGGAAAGGAGGAGGAGGAGGAGGGGGGGGGGGGGGGAGGGGGGGATGGGGGGGGGGGGGGGGGAAAAATGGAGTTTTTGGTAGGGCTTTAATGGTGGGGGGGGGGGGAATGCCCCGCACGTGAGGGGGGGCGGGGGGTAGTAGG
>JACWST010000329.1:0-34453 GCA_014850475.1 Cryphonectria naterciae | reverse complement strand
AAAAAAAAAAAATAAAAAAAAAAAAAAAAAAAAAAAAAAAAAAAAAAAAAAAAAAAAAAAAAAAAAAAACAATGTCTGAGCAGGCCCAATCTCTTGGATCCGGCAACGTTATGGCAAATGAGGAGCCTGACGATGTTCTGGACAGCGATGGCGACAGTCAGGCGGTGGCCGCCGGGAATGGTTCTCTCCCGCCGGACAAGACGGAGGAGAACAACGAACACGCCGAGGGGTTCCAGCTCTATGCCATCGTGGGAACTATGACCCTGATGATGTTTACCGTTCTTCTGGACGTCTCTATACTAGGAACAGTAAGGCTTCTCTCCTTATCGTGTCCTTGTCGTAGCAAGGAGATCCGCAGGTATCATACTAACCAGCCTTCTCAGGCAATTCCGAAAATCACAAGTCAATTCCATTCCGTCGCCGCCACAGGATGGTATGCAGGATGCTATCAGTTAGCGAGGTAAGAGCCCTCTTGTTGAAAGTCCTCCGCCTTGGCGATGATTACACTGACGATCAATGAACAAATGCTAGCTCGTCCCTCCAGCCACTGACGGGGAAGATATATTCCAATTTCAACTCCAAAGTACGTTGCCCAGTACCCCGACGAGACTACCCGTACTCACGAAACTGTGCAGTGGACACTCCTTATCTTCTTCTTCGTGTTCGAGGTTGGATCGCTGTTGAGTGGTGCGGCCAACTCATCTGCCATGCTGATTGCAGGCCGCGCCATCGCCGGTCTGGGGTCCTCTGGACTGAATAACGGTTCGATGACAATCATCGCAGGTTGTGTGCCATTGAAAAAAAGGCCTGGTGAGTTCATCGCTTCAGTTGAACACAAGAAAGCTGGTGACAATACAAGACACTAATGCCATGGTTGACAGTCTATATGGGACTGATACTCGGAGGTAAGGCTAAGAGACACGTGTATAAGAGGTATCCGGGGAAAATGACATTAGCTAAATTCAGACGATGCAGTTGGACAAATCGGGGTCATTTCAGGGCCTCTTATCGGAGGTATGTTCAACATCGAGACGAGAAAGGCAATAACTCCATGCTTAGCAATTGTGGCTGATCTCATATAGGTGCCTTGACTCAATACACTACCTGGAGATGGTGTAAGTTAAAAAGAAAAAAAAGGAGGAAAAAAACACCCCAACGATGGCCCTCGGAGATTGAGTGCATACTTCATGATGACGAATCCTGACCAAGCATGGTGCTCTAGGCTTCTACATGAACTTGCCCATCGGCGCAGTTATTGCTGCCTTCCTCGTCTTCCTAAACATTCCTGACCTGACAGTCAAACCGCCCTTTACATGGAATCTCTTCCGCGACACCGTCATACATGAGCTGGATCTCCTCGGGTTTACGCTATTTGCCCCTGCCGCTGTTATGTTCCTTCTGGCCCTTGAGTTTGGCGGAAACTCGTATCCTTGGGATAGTTCTGTTATAATCGGTCTCTTCTGCGGTGCCGGCGTGACGGCCATCGTGTTCTTCTTATGGGAAGCTCGCGTGGGCGAAAAAGCGATGCTGCCTCTACAGATCATCCGTGATCGCATTATATGGACAAGTGCTGCCAACATGGCCTGCTTGATGGTATCCATGGTCGTTGCTTCGGCGTATCTGCCTACATACTTCCAGGCTGTTCGCGGTGACGAGCCTACCATGAGCGGAGTTTCGATGCTCCCTAGCATCCTCTCGCAGTTGATCCTGTCCATTGTAGCAGGCGCAGCCAGTCAGTAATCCAAGTTCCCTCCCGCTTTACTTATGTTTGCTAATATTTCCCCGCGTGCTACAGCTCCAAAGATAGGATACTATCTCCCTTGGGTTATCTTCGGCAATGTCCTGATGGCCATTGGTAACGGATTGCTCTCGACACTCACACCAAGCACTCCTATAGCACATTGGATCGGCTATCAGATACTGATGGGTGCTGGTCGTGGCTGTGGACTGCAGATGGTACGTGACATTGCTGTCTCCTGATCCAAAGAAACAAGAGATAGTGTCAACTAATCTTTGTATTCACAGGGTGTCATCGCCGTTCAAAACGCCGTTAAGCCTTACCAGATTCCAGTAGCCATGGCATTCTTGATCTTTTGCCAGAACTTCTCCGGATCTGTCTTTGTAAGTGAGATGAGAACACGATTGCCAGCAGTTGCTAGCCCACGAATGAAGAACCCATTAAACTGACTCTTAAATACTTACACACCAGACTGTCGTTGCTACCACGATCTTCACACAAGGTCTCGCCAAAAATATTCCCATTTACGCACCGTCTGTGTCCCCTGCAGCAGCCGAAGCCGCGGGCAGCAGCGCAAGCGGCGTGAGATCATTACTCCCTGCTGGGAGCCCCGAGTTGTCGGGCTTGTTGATGGCATACGCAAAGAGCATCGACAATATTTTCTACATGCTGATCGCGTGTTCGTGTCTTGCGTTCTTCGTGGGGATGGGAATGGGTTGGAAGGATACCCGCCAAGAGAAGAAGCCGCAAGAGGAGAAGCAGGATGCTTGATCGTTGCAACATTCGTGGCCGATTTGTTCACAAGATCTTGGGTGGTTCGGATATATGACAGATCTGGGACGGCGTATGTATGGGAATGACAGCATGAGCATATGTTGTGGCTTGTATGTCAAGGTAACGCGGGGTTAGACCGGCGTTCTTGGATGATCTTGGTGTTCGATGAAGTTTGATCAATGTGCAATATCAATTTCGCCTTGTCCTTGCCTGTATGATGAGCTACATTAAGATCATATGAGAAAATTCAGAACATCATCATAAAGCAGCGGTTGACATGATGAAAAGCACCGGAACGCCAGGAGTCAGGTGGATTATAGCTGATGAGATACTCATGCAAGTCAAGCGAAACAGTTGCAAGATCTGGATATATATTGAGGTGCATGATCTCGATTCGAATCGTGTTTTATTTGTTGTTGGATTAATCTTCTTTTATGATCCTGAAAAGAATGAACGCAAAGCCACCCAACGACCTTACAGACAACTTTACAACCAACCAGCGGCCTACCAAGGACAGCTATATCACTAACCAGACTATATTCATCACTATACGGAGACCTTCTTGAAGAGGAGTTCTTTTGTCACGTCCGGAACAGACTTGATTTCGTGTTTCGTTAGCCTTCATCACATTCTCAACTCATCTCGCTCTAAGGGCAAGTGAAAGAAAGAGAAGAACAAGTGAAGATAAGAGAGAAATAATAAGAACTTACACTTGAACCGTGGACAACATTAGCGTAACGTTCATTTGAACCATCGATATTCTTCATGTCGTAATTAAGCAGGAAGGTACCAATGATCATCTTGATTTCGTTGATGGCGAAGAACCGTCCCGGACATGCATGGCGACCGTAGCCAAACGTCAGGTGGTTCGGCGTAACGCTGACCATCTGATGACGAGCAGCACCATCCATTCCGTCTTCCTTCTCTTGCTCCTGTAACTTGGAGAAGCGCCAAGGGTCGAAGCGTGAGGCGTCGGGGAAGACCTCGTCGTCTTGGTTGTGGGCCGTTGAGCATTCCAGAATGACACCCGCTGGAATGACCTGTCCGTTAGAGAGGGTGAAAGTGCGCATGACCTTGCGTTCGAAACTGTCTGTTTAACGGCAAATTCTTTCAGTGTCTGCTCTGGAGGGGTCCCAATATTATTTCAGGCTATTGCTTTGTGATAACTTACGACTAGCGAAGGGGTAGTATCGCATCGTCTCCTTGATAAAGCTGTCGACTTTCTTCATCGACTGTAGCGCAGAGCTCGTGAATTTCCCATCGTTGTCTGCAAGCACAGAGCGAATCTCATCGCGCAGTTCCGAGATGACATCGTGGGGCATTACTGCCAGGGTATAGAACCTGAAGGGTTTTATCAGTTTTCCTTCTCAAGCATGGAGATTATCAATGTTGCCTGAATTAGACTCACACATTGGTGGATACGACGGTGGAAGTATCTGTGTCATTTTAAAGTTAGAAATTGCTGTGCTGAAAGAATTGTAGTGAGGATTCAAGAGTCTCGAGCTGCATGACACGAGTCCAGACTCCTATTGACTGGGGACAAAAGGGATGGAGAGGACACCGCTTCTCATAAATTCCACTTACGAATGGCCGCGAAGCTCAACGCAAGTTGTGTCCTGGCGAGCTTCCAAGTGCTCATGTCGCCAAGATTCCCTTCGTTGTCAATCAGCCACTGCAAGAGGTCGTCCGGCTTCTGATCCAGATCCTTCCGGGATTCCACCACCGGCTGCATGAATTTGATAGCGTGTTTCCTCCTCTCGTGGAGTCTTTGAACCTCGGGCAATTTGGAGGCTTTGAATGACCGCAGCCATGGCGACACGTTCGATACCGCGTTGGCAGCCCCGATGACTTCAACCGTGTATTTAATGGCGGCCTCGAGGTATTCTTCCGAGTGGCAGAGCTCGGGACCGACAAAAATGCGTCCGGAGGCCTTGGCGACAATTCTCAACAGAACTGAGTTAATTTTGACGGCTGTCCAGTCCTCGCAAGCTGGCATCTCTTCCCGAAAGGCAGACTCGACCTCGTCGGCAAGGTTTAGATTGACACGGTCTGTGTGCACAGGTCAGTTCAGTAATCTACAAACGTCAGATCTCCTGTCTTCTCCCAGGATGTAGATGATACATACTCAGAGCCGGAGTCAAGCGGGCTTTGAGAACCCAAGACATGGCCATTTCCCCAGGACTAATTCCTGTATACTTTGAGTGGAGTGTCTTCTCTACCGGTCAGTCAACCCTATCATAACCAGTTTTGCATTAATGCTCGACAATACATGCCTGTACAATAGCGTCATCGCGGCTCAAAATGTTATCGGGAAGTTTTCGTAATTCGGGGAGGAAGCGGGTCGACACGACGACAACTTTTGAACCTTGGTTTTCCATGTGTCAGTCGCCAGTGACGAAGGGGACAAAAATCGAAAGATCATGTAAACATACTTGTCGGGGTGACAATCCGGTATACGCCATTTTTAAACTGCAAAGAAGGCGAGGTGCGAGTCAATTCCTACACATCCAGAACTTGATTTGAGGTAAGGTCTTACACGCTTGTACCCTTCCGTGTATACTCTCTTGGCCCCCTTGAGATAAAATTCTCTTCTTTTCTCATCACTGCCCAGTTCGGCACCAATCAGGGGAATCTGATTCCAGGTGCTGCGCGACGCCACCGTGGTTTGCACCAACATCGCCGCAAGAGACACCGCAATAAATGTTGCGATAATGGGCCATTTCTCCAGGGCGACTTGGGTAAGATACTCTAATCTGTTCATACTTCCGGTCCTGTCAAGCACTGTGCATGCAGAGTAATTATTGCAGGAATTCGTGTTAGTCGTCGAACTTCTCGTGCCAACAGGGCTGGCATAAAAAAGGACTGAAGACATTTATCTTATAGCATCACTCGGTCCATGTGAGATCCCACGGCATGTGAGCCCCGAATTGTGGGTCAACTGTTAGGCGAAAATTCCGAAGGCAGCAAAGAGTGCAGTGAAATTGCCGAGCAAAGGGTGACTACTTGTCGGCTTCCTTCAAGATAAATTGCACGATTATCTCACCATGAGCAAATATATTTGTGGAAACACACACCGTTAAATAATGCACTCGGCCATGGGTACAAGTAATAATTGCCCTGTTGTAAAATACAGAAATTCTTCCACCACACGCGTGGCAATGGCTGTATGACTGTATATTGGTGGGTTCCTCGAATAACCGGCGACTGAGGATATTTGGCTTGCCTGACTGTAAACCTTAGCCTCGCCCTTCCTCCACGCCCTATGGTGCCGGTTACAATGTGTTCCACTATATATTTTCTTTTTCATAAAACAAAACCCGACTCTATTAGCGATATGTTTGAATGTCCCCCAGGCGTTACTATGCAACTACAACATCCCCTTAACAAAATTACCGAACCTGCGTGCTATTTGTTAACATGCATCAAGTCACATACAACATTCTAACCCTCAAAACCTTTGGAAAGCTGTGTAATGATCACGACCGGCACGTCAGGGGCTGTAAGCGCGCCCTAGGAAACAGAGCGTTGCCTTTCAGGGGAGCGGGTAGCCCGGGAGCTCCGCCCACAAGCGGCACGTTTAGGACCAGGAATCACACCACTACGGAAAAGAAGGGAATTAAATACAGCAGCTCCCCCGTCCCCTCGCCCCCCCCCCCCCCCAAAAAAAAAGAATTATACCGAAAATACGAAACTTTGGAGCAGCTTACACGGTTTCACGTGACTTATAAACCTAAAATGGCACTGCAATCCTCCTAGTCTTGAAGAATTTGTCAAGGAAAAGACTTAGATCTCGGGATCTGATTCGAAATATTGAGTGAGACTAAAAGAATACAATGCAGTGGAAAGATGTGTTCAAGGCAACGTACTTGAGAATCACGTAATTAGATCGGGAACGATCTTCATGTCTTTGTAACCAATTGTATTAATGGTCTTGCCTGCGCACTGTTATATCTCCGTACCGACCTGTTGAGTTGAGGTACGACTTTATGGATTTAGATAAAACGGGATTTGATACCAATAGGAGACGATGATTTTTCTGGGAGAGGCCAACAGAACTCTCTGAGTTATAAGCAATCCGGCTGACAGCCGGGTACTTGGTGGTTATTAGTACCGTTCGCTATTGATTGATCGATTGTAGAGCATTTCAGTAATATCAACCAAGCCCTGGAAAATGCATGTCATGCAGGCAAAGCATATTGATGAGTGAGCCTATGCAGAATGAAAGCACAGTAATTTGAGAACCTGAATAGTGGGAGAACGTATGTGGATCGATTTCTTAGCCACTGGTCATCAGCCTTGAATGAATCTGTCCCTGCCCAAGTACCACTTAGCATAGTAGTAATGGCATCAATAATACGGCGCACTGAGGTGTAATTCGATAAGATTATTGGTATGGTCCTGATCGAGGCAATAGAACACACTTCACCCATTTGATAAGGCATGATATGGCAGATGCACAAAATATTTTCCGGGCCGATGCTGGCCACCAACCTCAGCCTTAATCGGCTATAAGCCAGTCCAATCGTAGAGTTCAAAGTGGCAGACGATTAGACATTGATAATCATCCCATTTCCACTGGTTTTTGGTGGAAGCGTGTCGGCGGTACGGGCATACCTGGCTGGGCAGTGCAACTCGTACGATCGCCGCAGCATCAGCCGCCTCGGTAACAATGCTCCTGAGCACCGCGTCGCGTCTAGCAAGCTGCTGGCAATGCTGTAATACATTCGAGCCTCGGACTGGTGTAATGGAATCTTCCGCTTGCTCCTAAAAGGAGATAGCATAATTGAGAACTTGACCTCTCCCGAATGGCGAAAGATGAAGAGGTATGCGCGGAGAACGAAAGTGATTATCGCTCTGAAATGGGCCCACAACCACAGTAATACGAGGGCAGCTATGTTTAAGCCATCGTAGATAGGACTAATCTATCGTATCGAGGGTGTCAATGTCAGTATGTGAAAATGGAGCAATGACAGAAGAGGGCCCAGGACGATCGCGAACCGTGGCAAGTCATGCTATCTAACCCCGCGAAATCACCTCTGACAACAACCTTATCTTGCCGTCATTTAGCCCCATTGATTTGCGACCACAAATTATTGAGCCCAAACATGTTGCTAATTCAAGTCAAAATCAATACCTTCAGCCACAGACACCCTGCCTGCTCATGTTTCCCCAGTCGTCTTTCCTTCCTGCACCCTACCCTCTTCTCTCCAATTTTGCATGTTAGTAGCGTTCCTTCACTCCTTACTCTGCTTTCTTCACATTTGGAAGCTGACCCAGATACTGAGAAACGTTACGATGAGTGACCCACAAAGCCCCGTCGTGCTGTCGCACCACGGACCAGGCTGGAGACAGCACCGGCTCCGAAGAGATGCATGTCTACTCAAACCCATGAAGAAAGACCACATCACCATCCTCCACTTTGGACACCTGTTTCCTCGAATTCGCGACAGCGTTCGTCAAGCATCCCCCAGCAAGACTATGATTCAATAATACCTTGTCACGGAGATGGAAAAGGAGAAAGAACTGCCCCTCGATTTCTTTAAATAGAAGAAGGTTGTGCAGGCTTGCAATATCGGGGCTGACGGATACGATTAATGCACACGAAAGCTGTCTGGACTTCCCAAAAATTAGCATGCCTGTTTCGACTTGAGAAAATCTCTAGAAAATAGGGGACCTGGCTACCCAAAAGGGGGAGGATATAGTCAATCTAGGAGATCCGCTATCATTCATCATCCGCAAAAACCAGGCATAATAATATAATACCAGAATTACCTAGCCCTTCCTAGGACCTTCCAGCCTCAACATATTTCAAGCTGCTCCCCGGGATAAAAATGAGACCCAAATCCCCTTCAATAACAGAAAGAAGTCAAACTATGCCTTCCTAATCGAGTTGGGCAGAAACGAGCGATATAATCAAGAAGATGCAGTAATGGTCTTCGACTATACAAGAATGAAAGCCCAAATCCTCTCATCACTCCTTTCCGGCTCTTCCAGAGGACCGCATCCGGTTCCGACGGTATATGTCGAGCCGTCCACTCGGACTGGGCATCATCACAGCTGTGAGTATCGGCCAGTCGCAGATTATGTTTGCTTCGTCCGTAGTGAGCTGATACTAATCTGAATATTCTTCAGGGTCCTGGCTTTGGAAAGACCACTGCTGTGTCTGCTGCTGTCATTGCCTTGGGTAGAAGCCACGGCAGGGTCTTATGCTCTGTTCCGACCCATGTCTCCGTGGATAACCTGGCTACTCGAGTCGGCATGGTCTCTACAAGCGTTGTCAATCGCTATAACATGGTCAAAGAGCCAAATGATCCAAACCGCGCTCGTTACTCCTGGTCATTCGCGGTTATAATCCCCGCGACGAGATCGATGCCTTCTTCAGGCTGCTGCAGCACCCACATGATTTCAACAGGGCAGCTCATGGTAGTAGTCCCTGGGCATGGTCACGCTCATCAAAGTGGAGGCTGAACCTCTCTGTTGCGTCCTGGCTCCTCGCCCTCTTTCGCGCCCAGGCTACTGGCGTCCGACAGCTCCAACCCGACGACAGCCTCGACCTACACAACTTGCGTGACCAAGTGGACAAGCGTCAGGGTGTTGCTCAGCTCCGTGCCGTCGCGACCGGAGAGATTACATGGGAGGAGTATTCGAATGGCGACAAGGTTGTCCCGAGGAGCATCGTTGAAGCCTTTGTGACAGCTCTCCTCGGCGCGGCGGACATGCTGTGCACGACGCCCGCCATGACCACTAGCCATATCTATCTCCGTTGGAAGACGCAAAAGGCCCATGCCATTGTGGTCGATGAGGCGGCTTGCATCAGCCGGGCAGATCTCTACTGCGTCTGGGGCAATACCCTTCTGCCATGTGTGCTTGCAGGAGACCCTCGACAGCTCCGGCCAACGGTAATGACTGGGGATATGGAAAGGGACGCCTTGGGCAATGTCCATCATCGCCTTGTGGAGGACGGCAAGATCTCGCCCCTTGAGTTCCTTCAGGCCTCTGGTATCCCCGTCTACCGGCTCAAGACTCAGCTGCGCATGGCAGAGGGCATGTACGACTGGCTGGCTGAGCTCATGTACCCGGACGTTCCATTCAGATGCGCCCCAAGCTGCAAGCTCTCCCTCCCGCAATTTGCCAGTGGTACGGCTCTGGAGGACTATGTGAAGGAGAGATTTGCCGGGATCAAGGCTTCCCCGGCTGGAAAAGTCTTGCCGGTCTTCATTCACTGCTCGGGCTCTCGTGTGTTTGTCGACGAGCTCACCAAATCCAAGCGGAGCCCCGACCAAGTGAAGATCGCGCTGGATTCTATCCTCGGCTTTATCCGGAGCAAGAATGTCGACCCCTCTCGCCTCATCATGCTCGCCCCCTACGCTGCGAACATCGACCTCAGCCAGCGAATGCGCAAAGATCCCGAGTATGTCGAGCTATCCAATATGCAGCCGGCCTCTACAGTCGACTCCTTCCAAGGCCAAGAGGGCGACGTTGCCATCGTCGTGATGGGCACCGCCTATCCCCGTCTTGGACCTGGTTTCACTTCTGATGAGAACCGCCTGACCGTTTCGATATCTCGACAGAAGTGTGGTCTCGTGGTGGTTGGTGACATAAATGTCACAGGCGTGCTCGTGGAGGAGGACGAGGAGGGCAAGGGCAAAGGCAAGGGCAAGGGCAGGATGGCCCCGGATGAGCGATTCATAGTCGAGGGGCCCAATGGTGAGATCTACTTCACCAAGGCCACTGTGCTGCGCAAGTTCCACATCAAATGCCACGAGTCTGGCCGGTTTGTTTCGATCCCTGTCAGTTAAGCTTGCTTACCTCTTCTTTTCTTCTTCTTTTTCTACAAAATTATAAAACCTGGGCGACTCCATACACGCATATCCAGCTGGGAATCGACACCCAGAGCCTATAAAAGCGATGTCCTTGGTCTTGCGATGGTTGCCATGATTAAGAAACGAGAATGCCTTTGCTCTCTTTCTGTTCTTCTAAACAAGTAGTCCCTTCCTTTGATCACTCCCGCCCAACTCAAATTGACACGATCTATTAATATCCAACGGGCGGGTGAACCCGACATGGTTCCGCGACCAAAAACAGGACTTAATCCTAGTGATAACCCGTAAAATATCACTTTAGCAAAATTGTCAAGAGAAAACACGGTGTCTTGGTACGCCAAATACCCGACTAATACGAAGCATGGCCGAGTTTAACTTACTTATCATCTCGCATAAATCCTCTCGTATACTTTTGGAGTTTCCTTGATTCAATGGTCATGGATATTGACACCTACTTTTGAGCTTCACACCATCGAACGAGCTGGATTCCCTGCATACATCCTAGCCGTGTTTATAAGAGGTTGCTGCCCTCCCCGTCTTGGTTGACAAGTAATCGATTGAGTGATATTATAAATTCACAGCTAGGTTAGCTAACGTTAACAAACATGGCTTCGCATCGCATGGCGAACAATCGGCGAGACCGGATGGAGCATATTTCCATCGAACAAGGACGAGGGAGGTCTCTCAGTCCCTGAACGATATCTCGGTAAATCAGTCGTAGCAACTTCAGAAAACTGGACAGCCATGGACGAGGACAAGCCATTACACTAGTAGTGGCCAGCACCACTTAAGGCATGGGTGGTGTCTACTAGTACAGGAGGTTCTGCAACCGGAGGGTAGTAAGACATGCTCAGGGGGGTACCCGAGGCCGCAGACTGGCCTTTGCACGCGGGCTGCTGATCAGTCCTCACCCCTGAGCTGCGACCCGTTAAAATTGAAAGAATTGTGTGTGTGGCGCAGCATTACGCAACCGCATCCGGCCCATAGAAGGTCCCCCAGTGAAACCAGTCACGCAAGCTTTTGTGCTTATGTGATCGGTGCAGACTTTGCAGTCTAATGCACACCACGGCCGTGGACGACTTGACCTGCTGTGAAGCGGTTCGGATGAAGGTGGCCGGGCGGGCTCTTCAAGTGTGTTCGTCGCCAAGCTGACGGGCCGCACCCCCCTAAAGTTTTTGACATCGGCTTGCGCGTCGCACGGTTGGCCAGCGAAGGGGCCCTTGACCGTTGTTGGAAGCCAGTCTTCGAGAAGCCCAGATTTAGCGACAATGTACCCACAATCAATTAAATGAACCCCAGTCTTCTACCAGGTACAGACAACACTCACCCCTTTGTGCGGTCCACTTACAGCCAGTCATTCCGCTTCCAGTGCATGGTACTGCAGCAATCAGGGCAATACGAGATCGAGCGCTTCGGGAGATCAACAACTCTCCGTCGTCATGGGTAGATGGACCGCGGCCAGACCTTGGTCGATTGTTTGATGGCGTAAAACAAATGGCCTTTATAAGTGGTCTCGGGGACGGCCTCTTCTATCCGCCAGACGAGAGAGAGACCTTCTCCTCCTCACGCCCGCATCTTCGTCACTCTTTGGGAAGAAATAATTCTTGGGTACACACTCTTTTTTGTTGTTGCTTGATAATTCATAGAAATATTTGTCTCTTTAATACCAACTTCCGACCTTCGTTTAGTCGCACCATTTTATTCATCCCTCTTCGACCATCGCCAATTTTCCTCGACATATCCTTTCTACCGTCACAATGGTCTGCGTCAAGAAGAGCGCCTCAGCAGTTGCTGCTGTGGCCACTGCAGGATCTTCCGTCTACCAGGCCTCCACCGGCGTCCCAACAACCACATCCTCCACCTCAGTGGCCACGCTTGCCTCTTTCATTGCCTCTAACTCGTCGTCATCCTTCGCCAACACGACATCTGCTGTTGCGACAACGGGGAGCGTGACCGCAGCGAACTCTGGCATCAAGGGATTCAACTACGCCGCCTTCTTCCTGGACTACTCTGCAAAGAAGCAGTCCGATTTCGAGTATGAGTTCCAGCGTGCGCAGCAGCTCACCAACACATCGGGCTGGACCAGTGCTCGTCTGTACACCATGAGTACGTATTTTTATTCTTGGCCCTGTGTCTTCTGTAATTCTTTTTCCTTTGCCCCTGCTGCATCAATCTGCAGCGGGGGGGTCCATTGATCGTCCCTCTGTTGTGCAGCAGCAAGGATCTGACCTGATCTGCAGTCCAGTACGATACGACCAGCGATCCGATCGAGGCCATCCCGGCGGCGATCGCCACAAACACCAGCCTGCTGCTGGGTATGTGGGTGTCTGGTAGCGACTCGGCCATCACCAACGAGATTGCAGCCCTGCAGGCGGCCATCACCACGTACGGTACCGACTTCACCGACCTCGTCCAGGGTATCTCTGTGGGCAGCGAGGACCTGTACCGTGACGCTGAGGGCGACGCTAGCGACCCTGGCAACACTGTCGACAACCTCATCGACTACATTTCCCAGGTGCGCTCCGCCATCTCCGGCACGGGCCTGGCCAGTGTTCCCGTCGGCCATGTGGACACCTATGACTCCTTTGAGAATGCCACCAACACCAAGATCATCGAGTACATTGATTGGATCGGCTTTGATGGTTACCCCTACTGGGAGAGCTCCAACGGCAACGCCATCGAGAACGCCCACGAGCTGTTCTACAGTGGTCTGAACAAGACCAACACCATCGCCCAGGGCAAGCCTGTCTGGGTCAGCGAGACCGGTTGGCCTGCGACCGGTGAGAACTACGGAGAGGCTGTGGCCAGTGCCGAGAACGCCCGGACCTACTGGAAGGAGATTGCCTGCGAGCTCATTGCTTCCAACATCAACCTGTGGTGGTATGACCTGCAGGAGTCCCAGGAGGCCCAGGCGAACCCTGACTTCGGTATCTTCCCTGCGGGCGATCTGATGACTGTTGAGCAGAGATACGATCTCTCTTGCGTAAGTTCTCCACCATGATTCATCTCTGACACTGCAAGAAACGTGCTAACTCTGGGGCAGTAAATGTTGACGGATCCACAATCACAACTTTTACTTTCGTCGTGAAGACCACTTTCCATATTACTAGACTTGAATCAATTCTTGGTCTCTCTAATGGAAGTTCTAACATGCTCGCGCAGCAGTCAGTCCCTGCTCTAAATCCGCATTGGTGATCTTGACATGGATGAAGCAGTACCAGTACTCGCCCTCGATTTACGCGAAGGTCTGATATTATGATTCAGTTCCAAATGACTCCTAAAGTTGGAGATCTTGATGGTCCAGCGAAGGTGTTGTTATCTAATGCCGTGCGCACCTGGGCACCCGTTTCCCTGCCTTGAGGTGGTTAAGTGTCGATCAACTATTAGAGATGCACCTATGACTGAGGGGCCAGACCTCGAATGTAGTCTCAATGAACCAATACCTACTGTTATTGGTAATATCGGTGTAGTTTGATCTGGAATACGTGACTTATGTAAGAGGAGAGAGGAGAAAGGGAGGAAGGAAGCCGTACAAACGGCTGTCGGTGATATTGGTAGTCGTTCGGCTGGGTCAGTCGATCCTAACCCTGGTTTGTCCTTTTTACTTGACAGGGAACACTCACGTATACATGTGCAATTTCTGAAGTCTAGACAGGTTTATAATGTGTCCCAGCTTAGGAATCAAAAGGCTAGTAAGAGCATCCTAGTCCATCGATAGGCTAAGATCACATGCCAACATTGTCAAACTCGCCTCATACTAGCAGTTCCTAACAGCAGATAAATGTAGCATATGCAAACCCGTAATTAACCCAGTAAAGTAGTGACTCCTCTAGCAACAGCTGAATACATGTGAAGTGTTTGCGTCTAAGGGTTGTCCAAGGGCGATGCATACTTATGTAACATATTAAAGAGCATCTGAATTTCCCCTTTGCGAGACTCGCTTCAGGGCAGATCTGATCCACTGGAAATTTAAATTATAAGTAGATTTAGAGAGAGATACAGATATTATATATGATAAGTCACGCACGCAATGTACGTGCGATAAGGAATTGCCACGAATTTTTATTGATTGCATTCGATTCGTGGTCACAGTGTCTTCTTTTTTCATGTGGTATTCACGAGCATCCGTGCCAGGGTACTACTATAGCTGTAAATTAACCCCAGAATCTCCCTCCCTCCACGCGGCCTCTTCCAGCAGTACTAGTTACAGGGAATTGATCAAGTCTGACCTAGCAATCTATCCATGGGCCTGATCGTCCAATCTTCGTGCCGTGGCAACATAGGGTTGATGCTACTTCTTGTACAATCTACCGCAAGAATTTTCACCTACCTTGTCCTTGGCAGACTTTGGCAGAAACATCCATCTAAAATGATTTTGATTACATTACTATGTAGTAATACTTGGTAACACATGGCGTGGTTTTTCTACACGGTGGGTGGGGGTTTTGCGGAAAAGTAATCGGCCGAAGGATTGTCCAGGTACTAACTATATGGTACAACTTGGCGCGCATCATTGTGGGGCTGGCTCTCTCTCTTTGTGTCTACTTACGGCACAGATGCGCAAGGCAGTAATTGGCCGTGAGGGCTCATATTACTCAGAGATCCATGCCCAAGGCCCCAGTTAAGCCGATCTTTACACCTCCTCGTTGGAAGGACAACACTCTTCAACACTTCCAGTCCGTGCCGACGAAGGATTCTCACAAACCCCTCAGGAGAATTTTCCCGTACCATCGTACAGAATCTTCACACGGAGGATTGAGATCCTTTCCAAAAGGGTGGTGACCAACAGTAGCGGCAGGGCCTGCCCAACCTGTGCCACCAAGTAATACATGGCTAGCGGGACAAGGAGAGTTGCACTCCACTGCGTGCCCAGGTGCCCTCCACTGCCAAGCAGTACGCTCCCAGCCGACGAGCCGGGGGGGGGGGGGCACAGCCTGGGGCAGTGACCCCGAGGCTCTCGGTGCGTATAAGCGAATCAGCACATCCGGCATGCTGATCGTCTTATCAACATCTGGGCACTAACCAGGTCCATGCATGTTGTATCAGAACACCTGCGACACGCGGAACAGGTACATTGACGAAAGCGGATCAGCTGTATACGTTGTGTGTACTGTTACGTGAATCCTTTTCTGCCCCAGGATCAGCCAAATCCCATGGTTTGTTTCTTGCGCCTTTTTTCCCCCCTTCGTCTTTCTTTTTCGTTTCCTTCTTTTCTTCCCGTCTTCTACTTCCGAATCGGCCTCGATTTACCTTCTTCCACCATCTGTCGACCCCCACGCGAACAAAGAACAGAGGCTCCCGAGGCCGTCAATCCGACTGCACTCTCTTCCACCATACCATATTGTGGGTCCATGTCGCCGCCACCATGAGCGACCTCAACGAGAAACCCAAGTATGGTGACAGCGATGTCGAGGCCATACGTGCTGGTGATGTCACCACTGGAGCAATCGGCGAGAATGTTGATGGTCTACAGCGCCGCCTCGCCAACCGACAGATTCAGCTTCTCGCTATTGGCGGATCGATTGGCACTGCCCTCTTCGTCAGCATCGGAAATGGGCTCTATGAAGGTGGCCCGGGCAGCCTGTTCCTGGCCTACCTCATCTACAGCTGCGTCCTTGGTCTCGTGAACAATTGCATGGCAGAGATGGCCACCCTTCACCCCGTCTCTGGCGGCTTCATCCGAATGGCCGGCAAATGGTGTGACGATGCCCTCGGATTCACAGCCGGTTGGAATTTCTTTCTCTACGAAGCACTGCTGATCCCTTTCGAGATCACCGCCCTGAATGAGGTCTTGAGTTTCTGGAGCGGCAACATTCCCGCAGGAGCCATCTGTGCAGCGTGTATTGTCCTCTATGCGTGAGATCCACCCTCTCTGGTTGAGCTATCGAGTGCCGGTGACGAATTTGCAAGCGTGGCCCGGTTCCTCTGTTGTTGTTGTTATCTTAACTCTCCCAACACACCCCTCCCTCTTTGCCGGACCCCCTTTTCTCTCAATCTGGGAATCCTGACTAAATTTTGCTTGTGAACCTTAGTCTTCTGAATGGCCTGGCTGTAAGGGCCTATGGAGAGGCGGAGTTCTGGCTCTCCGGTGGCAAGGTCATTCTAATCTTCATGCTGTTCTCGTTCACCCTGGTGACCATGTGTGGCGGCAACCCTCAACACGACGCGTATGGCTTTCGCTATTGGAGCAATCCCGGTGCTTTCAACGAACACCACTCGACAGGTAGCCTGGGCCGGTTCGAGGGCTTCCTCGCTGCCCTGTGGTCTGCATCATTCACCGTCGTCGGCCCGGAGTATATCGCAATGGCGGCTGCCGAGGCCAAGCGCCCTTCTGTATACATCAGGACCGCTTTCAAGACAGTCTACTGGCGCTTTGGCATCTTCTTCATCCTGGGCGCGCTCTGTGTTGGCATTGTGATTCCATACAACGATCCAACCCTCGTTGGGATCGAGGAGGACAAAATTGGTGGAAGCGGTACTGCCGCTGCCTCGCCTTATGTTATTGCCATGTACGTTGTTCTTTGCAAGGCTACGCCTCAACCTGCTTCCGATATTTTTTATCGGGCACGTGATGGCGAAACGTGATGATTCGTATCAATTGAATCGGTTCTTCAGTTCAGCCGCATAGCTAATTCATGTCCCGTGATATAGGAACAATCTTGGCATTGGAGTCTTGCCGGATATCACCAATGCCCTCATGTTAACCAGCATCTTCTCTGCTGGCAATACTTACACATACGCGGCGACGCGCAGCCTCTACGGCCTTGCCCTAGAAGGTCGTGCCCCCAGATTCCTCCGCAAGACGACAAGGAACGGTGTGCCAATCTATGCATTCGCCATTGTCATGTGCTTTCCCTTCCTCTCGTTTCTCCAACTGTCCAGCAGCTCGAACACGGTCCTCACATGGCTCATCAATCTCATTACCGCTGGAGGCATCATCAACTATATCATCATGTCTGTCACCTACCTATTTTTCTACCGAGCTTGCGTCGCGCAGAACGTCGATCGGACACAGTTCCCCTACTGCGGAAAATTCCAGCCGTACTGTGCCTGGATTGCACTGATTGCTGAGACGCTGGTTGTCTTCTTCTACGGCTATTCCAGCTTTACCCCGTGGGACGTCTCAACTTTCTTCACATACTACACCATGGTCATACTCGCACCGATCCTGTTCTTTGGGTGGAAGCTCATTCATAAGACCAAGATAGTCAAGGCGGAGGACGCAGATGTTGTCTGGGAGAGGCCAATTGTTGCGGCTTACGAAGCCAGCTTTATCAGCCCTCCAATCGGTTTCTGGACGGAAATGGTGCAGTTGATCGGTTTCAAGAGGCACGTCAAAGAAGAGCAGATGCTGGAATAAGCTATCTTCTTTGTTCAGGTTACAGATGAAGTCACAATATTAATAAAGATTTCATTTGGCAAATCTTGACTACTGGACCTCTGCAGCATGTTGACAAGCAAACAAACCACGCGTAATCTATGACCCTCTGTGAGCTGCATCCTCGGGGTCTGTGACGGTTTATATCCACCAATATTGAGAGCGCATACGCCTCATGACAGTATATATAATTGTAAATCACATAAACCATCTCGTAAGTCATTCGATTATTTTAAAGGACTCCAAAATGCTAGAATCCACGATCAGATGGATGCAGTCCACTGCCCATGACAAGAATGAAACCAATATACTCCCATGCTATCTGTTCGTTATCAATATTTCCCCTCACCTATGCTCGAATCGCTTTTGCCTGTGGACTGATGTCCATCTCATCAACATCCTCGATCCTGACCTCCATCCACGCCTTCTGATCGAATTTGTTCCGAATGCCGCTCCAGTCTGCAAGACTGTATGGAAGGGCATGGCCGGCCCTCCAGTGATTGGATAATGGCGGGATATCCCGTGGCGCTCTGTCTGCCTCAGACGATACCCTCTCCAGATCAGCCGGCGACTTCTGAGTCTGCGATGCTGTCTCAAGACCCTCAAGCCTCGACTTGAGGCCCTCAAAGTCCGGCAATTTCGTCAGGCCTCTGCCGGCCGCTGTCACTTCCTCCTTCACCAGACCATAGCCCCAAGGGCCTGAGCGGTTTTCAGGCGAGTCGTAGAACTCGTATGCTATTCCGCCAGAAAAGACGGCGGTCATGGCAGACGAGTAGATGGCCGACGTCTCCTGGAAGATGCGCTGTCCGCATGCACCAAGATTGCAGCCGTACTGGGAGAAGAAGATCGGGATCTTCGCGTTCGCGAATGTCTTCAACTATCCCGTTTTAGCCCCTTTGCAAATTTCCCGGTTATCAGGACGCAGGAGGAAACACTTACTTCGGCATCATAGCCAGCCAAATGCATTGTGGATTCGCCGCACCAGTTGAAATTCGCATACTAGACAAAGTTAATACTTTGCCACGATCAAGTCGAATGAAGAATAACGACCTCATGTGATGGCATTACGTACACAGAAAAAATCCACTGTCTCCCCCTGTTCGCCGGCCGTGAAATAGTCGAAGGTGGTCTTGAGGATCAGCCTACCGTTCGAGGCGCTATAACCGACTGCATTTTGCTCGCATCAGTATGGGATAAACAAGAGATGGTGCGAGTAAGTGAATGATAACCCAAGAGAATGGAGATTCTTCTGGACGCGACCTAGCTTGGAGCTAGCTCGCGAGATACGAAAAGACACTCCCAAGGTCAAACCTACAAAGGTGCTTCGGGGGATAATTACTTACTCGGTAGCTGGCGTTGGTCAAGGGTCCTCGCGGCAGTGGACATGTACCTCTTGATGTCCCGTATCACGGTCTTGATCATTGGAGCAGCTGCCGTGGAGTAGATGGTACTCAGGGCTCCGTTTGCAACGATGAGTCCTAGCGTGTTTGAGTACTGTGACATGCAGTCCACTGTTGCAAAGCAGTCCTCAAGTAATTGCTGACTGTATGGACGGAACGTTGTTGTGGTTCCAGCACCATCTGTTGTGCTTGCTGCGGTAGGCAGGCCCTTATCCATCGTTAGCATGTTTGGAGACTGCGCTCCGGTTGTCCTACAAAACTCACCACCACGACGTAGATGCCGGCTTGAGCAAGAAGATGCATGACCTTATCATGGTCTTGCGAACTGTCGATGAAATCTAATCCTCATATCAGCTATTAATTTGCCCGTCAAGAACCAAAAGAAGAGGATGACAATGAGTACCGACGAAGAGGGCATTGAGGCCTAACTCCTTGAACAATGAGATGTCTCTTTCGAGGTCGTCCAACCGATCATCAACAAGTGGATCGCAAGCGGTTTGGCCGTGGAGGCGGTATACGACTCCCTTGAGGAGGAACTAAAGACGAGAAATTTCCATTAGTATGAGCCCTCCTATTGTGTCAGGTCCCCTTTGTTCTTACCCTTGCCTCATCCTTCCAGAAGAATCTTCCCCGGACGGTTATCGAAGCTGTGGTAGTGCTGACGGTCATGTCGGCAACAGTTGTAAAGGACTCTCTCTCAGGGTGTTGGTAGTACAGACGTTGGGTGGAGCATGGTGAGAGAAAAGAAACAGAAACAAAGGCAGGAAGGTGGCTCATTTTATATGTTGGTTGGCCCACGATTCTCTTTTTCGGTTAAACTGTTTGGACACGGCCAATGCACCATGGGAATGCATTTGTCAAAGGGTGTCCAATTCCGCAAGATCGTGATCGAGTGCGTGACCGGGTAACTTTACGTAAAAGGACGCACGTTGTATCGTTTGTCCCGAGCTTTCAAGTTTACATGTGGTCTTTATTCGTTCTTGAGGCTTGTAGATAGTTTCCGGTAGTACACCTCGACAACCACAGGGTTTCGCTCCCGGATCCCATTACGTATTAGGCGAGTTTGAGGACGTTTCTCTGGGGTAATTTTGGGGTAATTCTGGGGTAATGGGTGATGCCGCTGGCCACGAATCCGCTCCAGCGCTGTTCCGCCTCCCCGGACTTTGTTTTGCCTGCAGTGGGAGTCGACATGCTCATACCCCGTGCTTGATTCACCGCCAAAGGTTAGTCAGGGCGGTCTGCATGCTGGATCATGAGACTCTATATGATGCTTGCAACCATGTCTTTGGTACTCTTTTAAGGGGCTAGTATTGCATATTTAGCAGCATGCTACATAATCCTTGACGTGGATGCCGTCTCTGACGGTCTTCCGGTCGTTGTCAGGACTGGCCATGATGACGCCGTTGGTGTTGGTGCTTGCAATGTCCATGCCTATGGGCAAGAGTTTGCAGGTTGGTGTGGTGCATTATATGATAAAAGAGTGGGGCCATATTGCGAATGTGACTGTTGCAACAAGCGAGAACGAAGTGTGTTAGCAAGTCCACGGCACGCAATCAATTTAAAGGTCTCGTCACACCACCGTAGCATGGATTTCAAGCTAGCACTGGCTAACGTGTGTTTGTTTGGATGATTCGCAAAGATGGTCTAATTATTATATGATTTTTAAACCTCTTCTTCTCTTTTTATTCCTCGTCTCTGAATGCTGAAGCGACCAGGGTGGTCAGAAAGGGCGCTCGTTCTACCTGAAGAGTCAATAATGGGTCTACATTATCTATATATGTGTGTGTGTGAGAGAGAGAGAAAGAGAGAGAAGATGGGGGGCGGCGAGAGCGCGTCCTTCGAGTTGAATAATCTTCCGTAGAATCAGCCTGCAAACGCTATGATTCATCCTAATGGTAGATAGCTTTATGTGCAGTCTTGCTAAATCAAGATTTTTGTGAGTTATCATACATATTCAAGATTCTAGTGTAAAAAAGGCTTGCTATTGATCATATAAGGCGCATACGGGCAGTTGATGCAATTTCATCAGTTTGGTTTGAAATATTTGCTATTCTAATATTGGCCTTCTCCCTACACATAGCCTCAAAATGATAGGGCTATTGTTATAATCATTTTTTTCATTAATTCTTCTTCGACCTAATATGAGGGAAGAATTGGGTCACAAGCGTATTCGATCTCGTGATAGCAGCGCTCCACCACCCCATTAAGCTTCACGTGGAGTTGCTCCGCAGTAATCCTGTCCCTGCCCTCCACATCATTCTTCTTTACAATAAGCATTCGCTTCTCGATGATCTCTAAGAAATCGTGCAGAAACTGGGTGCAACAGGAGTCTTGACGGAGGTTTTCGATGAACTATTAAACGACATTAAGAAGACGGTTTCGTGCGCTGTCTTCAAAGACGTGTGTGGAATGTTGAAGGATAGTATCGGGTGGCAATGCCGTTCTCACCTCTGAAACCACTGGCTTGACGATAAGAGATAACTCGTCGCCAGAGTTATCTGTATCAAGCATGAAAAAAGTGTCCACTGGGAGATGACTCCAACCTGGATCCTCGCATGTCCTCTGCTTTTTGAAAGTGCTGAGCAGCTTCGAGCCGCCAAGCAGCCAAGCAGCCAAGCGATGAATTGTAGATACAAACATCCCAAGGTCCAGATGTCATACGAGCGGCCCTTGCAATTCTTCCTGTCTATATCGCTCTCGGGCGCCCGGTATGATGGCGAGGCTATGAAGCGCGTCTCTCCAACCATGGATGAGGTGTTGTGCTCGCTAAACGCGGCCACCCCAAAATCAGCCAGCTTCATCACACCGGTATTTCTCAACGCCCTGAGCTCCTCTGTTCTACCTGTCCCAGCATAAGCACTAGGAAACCACAGGATGTTTTCTTCTTTGATATTCCCATGGTGTCCGAAGACTGTCGCTTGCTCCGCCGCATCACGGTTGATGGAGCGGTATTTGTGCAGCTTGAGGACCCCGCTCGCAATGCCCTTGCATTGCTCGCCCATCCAGAGCATCGTCTCCTGGTTCTTTGTAGAGGGGTCTGGATGCACCGTCTCCCAATACTCTTTCAAGTTGCTCTGTGCCCAGTCGAAGAGGAGGAAAACTGTCCGTTTTGTTCGTAGGTGACCAGCAGTGAGATGAGGTGCGGGTGTGGGTCTTTGCTGAATTTTTTCAGCATCTCAACCTCCTGTTCAAAAGTCTCTCTCGAGGATGAATGGAGGCGCTTCAGCGCAAAACTTCCTGAGTAGCTCCCTCGCACGTTCCATTCTGTGTAACTGGGGGAATACTGGAAACTGTGATGTTTGGGGTGTATGTAGACGCGAAAAACCTGTCCAAATCCGCCGTCACGGATTTGCTTGGTCGCCCCATGAACTTTTGTAAAAGGCAAAACGGCTCTTTGCTGCAATCTGTAGTGCCAGACCTTGTTGTCTGCCTCCCTGATCGCGAAGAAGGGAGCGAGCATCGCCCATTGGGTTGACCAGAATTGCTCAATGTCTCCATCGTCCCAACACCGGAACAGCTTATTTAGGGGTCTATCTGGCTCGGACCTGAGGCAAAGATCGAACAGCATAATCTCATCCGGTCTTCGAATCAGCGTGAGCGGCAGATCAGAGTCACTCACTCCGGCTTCGATGAAGTCCACAATGGTAGGGGTCATTTTAAGTAACACCAGAATAGCAAAGATCCGCCTGTAGCACCTAACATTCCCTTTGGGGCCTCTTTCATTACCACTGCTGCATATCTCGCGAGCAAGCTGGGAAGTCTTATCCCTATTGGTCTGGTCTGGAAAGACATTTCGTAGTTCATCTTTCACAGAAAATTTTGTGATAATTGACGAGAAGACGCTGCGAGGAAACCACCGTCTCTCCATCATCGGATTCTCTGCTCGGGACGCCAAGAGCCGGCTCTGGAGAGGCCTGTTGTCAACAGAGCGGAATGACGCCCTGGAGCTTGGCCAGCTTCTGGAGGATGCCCCGTCTTTGACTGCCCAACCATCAACGATGTCGCTTTCGGTAGCATCATCACCGGGCTCATCACTCTGCATATCCCCGGGTTCGTCAAAGACGTTAAATGGGCCAAGAACGGGTAGTCCACGTCCTGTCATTGTTCTGGCGTCATCTAGCTGCGATAAATCATCATCCTGCTGAGTTGAGCTCAGTAACAAGGATCAATCGATGCCATCACAGCACAGTAGCCGCCACGACGAACCCACCTCAATTTCTAAGCCTGTCCAATCGCTAGTCCCCGTGACAGGTGACTGTGCCGCAGTTTCCGAGTTGCTCAACCTGAACCCGCGCAAGAGGATGTGGCTGCCGGGATTATCTCTTGTTGAGTAAACCCTTGATGCCTGTGCAGACCAGAATGCGCTCGCTTTAGGTGACCGCGTAACAGAGAAGCCAAAGTAACCTTCGTCAGAATCATTGGAATCTTCGGAGCTTTGGTAATAACCGTGGAGGAAGGGGCTCCCCGGCTGCGAACACCCGTCAATGTTAATTTCGAAGTGTTGTCTGGGGCTTGGTTTTCCCGCCTTGGATGTCGCTCCAACTTCAGATCGTAAATTGGACGAAGGAGGATAATTCAGTGAAAGCGAGGTTGGACGACGATGGTCTTGCAGCAGTAGGGAAGGCGACTCAGGCCGGAGAAACTTTGAATGTAAATCCAGACCAAGCGACAAATGTTGTCTCTTATTCGTGAATATCCAGGACTCCATGCTTAATTAATGTCTGTCCGAGACTGGAGCAATTAATCACTCATTTGACACAGATAAAGATGGCCCCAAACATCACATGAATCTTTGAGTCAAGTTTTAAACTACGAAGCATGGCAGAATTCCTCTCTTGTGGTCGGCTAAAGCTGAGCACCTCAGCTCCCTCCTCCTCCTCCAAATCCGTGTGTCAATTTCGGCCGAGTTTTTCCACTTGTGTTGTGCCTGCATTATCATGTTGCATATCCCGCCCTTCGCCCCCTTGAGCACAGTCAGCAGCCTCTAAAAGAGGGCGATCCTCCCCACGCCACCCCTACCAGGGCGATGAATGATGGAAATCTCATGCGAGGTGGGCGGAAACATTAACCCAAAGTAAAAGTGATAGTTGCTTTAGTGGCTTGACTGGGTGGTCAGCGCCTGACGAGTGGGCGGATCCAGGTTGACTTGAGGCTCACAGGACCATAAGTAACACCTTCATCCCCACTGAAACCTCAGGTGGCTCTATATTCTAGAAAATGGTTCTAAAATTTTATTGTGAATTGTTCGCAGCTAAGGAAACGCCAACATCAAATCGCAGTAAACGGAATGTCTTATCAAGAAAACACAACCCGACTCGACTCGGAGTGGGCCTCCAGTTAAAGTGGAGGACGGCTCAACACAATCTGATACGACCCTGGGCATCCCTTGCAAATATGTCCATCCAAACACGTTAATATCATTCCTGATGTCCAAGTTTGGCACCGGTCGATACAAAGTATTTGTGCGTTTGCGTGGTTGTGAGGGCTTGGACCAAATCTGACTGATCGGTTGGGAGGTTGAATGTAATGAATACCGCATTACCACCCCGAAGGACTTATCTCTGGATGATCTCATACCATGCAGGACTTGGAACGCTCAAGGTTCACAAATATCGCGAATCACTTGTCACTCTTGAATTCCTAGCAGGAGGAGGCGGATAGGCCTTGAGTCCTCTCTGCACGGAATTCAACAGATATAGCTTGTGACAGGGAACTCTTTACCTCAGGAAATCAAGCATTTGTTGGAGGAATGAGGCTCTGGAAGTCAGCGTGTATGGAGAGGCTGGACCAAGCATCAAGCCACGTCCATTCAACCTCTAGAATTTGTGGTATCAAGGCCAGATTGTTGTCTAGAATATACTTCAGAGCAGTAGCGTCACGATACACGCTTCGATCCTAAATCACCCTAGATTCTAGCAGTGCACAAAGTCTGATCATGTTTGAATCCTCGTTCAAATGAGCATGCGACATAGACCACGAGTGGTCGAGCCAGGAACTAGGCTAAGCAACGATATGAGATAATTCAAATATTACAATTATAAATAGTAATATTATGTAATGATGTTCTATCGTACTGACTCCTTAAGTAGGTAGGGACTGCTATCGTGAGGTGATACATTGATACTCAAAAGACTGTCTGCAACAATGTGCCTTGTTCAAGATGCGTTTGGCAAAATATCATACAAAGTTGGATGGTGTTGTTGTTGCTTTCGATCGGGTCTGGGCTGTATCACAATTACGGCCGCATTTATGATCTTCTTCGGTAGTTGCAGAATACGTAAAAACCGGTGCAAAGTGACTTCTTCCAACAGGCTTTTCTGCCAAGACCCTTGCGGCATCTTTTCCACCCTTTTCAAGACGTCAAGTAACAAAGTTCCAAACTCCTCCTCGAAAAAGGGGTTCCGCGCTGACGGAAACAAGATAGCCATGTCTCCTTCTGCAGGCCAACGGAATTCGAACGACTCGCCGTCAAACATGCGAGAATTCCTCAGTTGCCGGTATAATTCAACACGAACTTGTTCCGTGCTTGGCTCGGGAAGAGTCAGTGCCAGACGATTGAGGAGGTCAGGTTCTCAGTCAAGCCGCTGACGATCCAGTCGAGGAGGGCCTTGTCCTTGCCACCGTAAGTAGTTATCCTTCTCTTGATACGGCTCGCCTCTTCTATCCACACAGAACTGACAAGGTAAGGATTCCCACAATATTTTCTCTTGAAATTGTCCATGGCTTTTAGCAAAGTCTCAACGCGTCTATCGAGTATCTCCGAGGCAGTGGCTTGTTGAAGAGATCGCGGCGATATGCTATAGGTAAGAGCTTCGTCGTACCATGCCTTCACTGTGCCTTCTCTCGGCACTACATTGCCTTATCGTGCTCCTAGCAGCTGAATCTGCATCTCATAACAGAGCGGCTCCTTTGGCCTTTCCAAAGCCTCCATTCCACCATGGGTAAAGACGAATTTAGAGTGATCGGTATTGTCTTCTGGTACAGAAAGATGACCGAAGGTTAACCCGATATAGTCGAATTTGAAGTTGTACGGATGACAAATGACCTGCTCAGGCCGGTGGAGTTGATAGAGATTCGTGATATGGCAAATCGTCTCGTCGTCAATTATCAGGGATACAACCCCAGTTTGAGCAGGATCCTGATCCTTGGGCTCTCTCCAAGACACAGCTTTGGAACCTGGGTGGACATTGAGCGCATACAGGATTAGCGCCCAGCCGAACTCCGCCGTGCAGCTTGTTGGGTGCGGTGGGTCTAGCCGTCCATCATTACCGTCTGACCCAAAGAAGTGGTTTTCAAGAGCGGCTTTACTGAGATGAGGCTGTTGCCAACGACCCGTGCGGCTCTTTGCATCGTCCTTCTATTCCCCAAAACCCTTCTTCGATTCGTTCACCACTCTTCGTTTCTCGGAGGAAGATTTATACTTGCGGATGACAGGATGTATGATCGTATTAAACAGGCGTCCAATGAATCTGAGTGTCCTGTCCGCGGCATCTAACCCCTCTCCGTAGCCTCGGATTGGCGACTCTGACATTTGAATGCTTTAGAATCCCAATGATGGTACTTTTGAGCTTATAACAATAAGTGGTTTAAAATGTAGCCATCCAATGAACGTTCGATATCATCTGGACCTTGACTCCTATGTCTTCATCACGGATGACCAGAGATAATGACGCTCAGGAAAGCGACAGACGATAGAACTCTCGAGCTCTGGAAAATATCCCGCAGAGGCTGACAGAAGTAGTTACGCGTGGCGCTGCGGTCGTAGCTGAAGGGTAGTGTTGCAACCTGAAGTCTGTGTGCCCTAATGCAGTCATATCTTGATTAGGAAGGGAAAGCCGGATGAGGCCCCCCTCAGAGATTCCCGATTGAATCAGCCATGAAGCAATGAAGCAGCGCAGTTTCGAGGAGGCTCTTATCTCTCCTGGATTCCCACCTCGTCGGCAAGGTACTCCGCAAGAACTCAACTGCGTAACCTGACCATCGATATCCAAGTTCCCAAACACAACAATTCGTGTATAATTGAAGTCAATCTTGGGCAAATATAATGACTCCGTCTAAGTTCAAGGATACAAAGATGAAAGTGAAGGCACTGCGACGGTTTTGGACAGCCGACAAGCCGAAAGAAGTAAACAACGAGCCGAAGCTTACTGTCGATAAGATCGGTGCTCTCTTCAGAAGCATTCACAAAATCATGAAAGAGGACAAACTCGACAGCAAGAGCTTTATACCAGAAGGGTCTATCAACAAGATCATTACACGCGAATCAGTCCATGACGTGCTGGCATCCATTACCTCTGATGAGAATGAGCAAAATCCGTTCATCGAATTCATCTTTGACAACAAAAGGCCAGCGAAGAAGGTTTTTGCGATCTGCATCTTGTCGAATAAGAAAGGCCAGGACCTTTACATGACCCTGGAGAAATTCATGCGTGCGGGTCTCAGAGATGAGAATCTGCCCATCACTGAGAATAACCAGCATTTATTTCCCCTATTCGATATCAAGGATGAGCAAAATTGGATCGGGGCAGGATCATCTATTTTCCAGGAACAACAATGGCTGTTCCTTGCCCCCGTGTTCGATGACTGTACTTTCAAATGGAATCTTTCAGTGAAACATCCGCTCCCATTCACAGCTGTTCAGAGGAATGCAGGGTCGGGCAGTTACGGTGTGGTGCACAAGGTTACGGTCCATAAGGCGCATAGAAAATACTCCGCCTCTTTGGTAGGTCATTATTTTCAAAACATATCTTCGCCTCTGGCCTCATGCTTTGCGTAAAGGAAGCTAACGCGAAAGGCAAGCACAATGGAAATACGGATGACGCTGCATTGAAAAGAGATCTCTCAGCCTCCACCGTCTTCCGTAAACAGCTCAGTGCATCCTGAGGGAGGCTTTCTTCAAGAATCCCAGGCTTACCAAGACCTTCGACAATTGAAACATCCTCATATCATCGAGTTCATTTCCACTATCCACAAGGGAGCAGATCACCATTATCTCATGTTTCGCTGTGCAAACGGAGGACACCTTCGAGACTTCTGGAAGAATCATCCACGGCCGATTCTCTCCAGCGACTTCATCGAAACTTGTGTCCAGCAACTTCGAGGCCTCATTGGTGGCCTGGACGTTCTTCACAATCTCGGAGGCGGGTCATACCGCCATACCGACATCAAGCCCGAAAACATCCTCCGTGTTGTAGAGGATACAAGCCTTGATAACTCGAGGATAGGCATTCTGAATATTTCTGACATGGGCTTGGCCAAGCGACATACAATCCCTGCAGAAGATCGACTGAATACCAATATGAGGGCCATGACGACCAGATACAGACCACCCGAGGCCGCCGATCGGGAGTTGCTAAACACGGGAGGAATGACACGTCGGTATGACATTTGGTCAATGGGCTGTGTCATGCTTGAGTTCATCATATGGCTTCTCTACTGATTCCAGACGTTAGAAGACTTCAATCTCGAATGGCTATCAAACCAAGGGACACACGTGACGCCCTTTTTCGAACGCGCGAGGACGGGGGTCAGCCGGGTCCACCCCATTGTTACAGAGACCATAAACAAGCTCTTCACTGACCCAGATTGCAGGGGAGGTACTGCTCTACACGATATCCTGTCGTTGGTTCGGGATCAAATGCTGGTCGTCAATCTGGGTGACAGGGCATCGAGATCGACTCTCCAGGTTCCTGGCACTAACACTAGTATCAGCACATCTGGGAAGCCTCGCGCCAAGTCAGAAGATGTCTTGAAAAGTTTCGACGAGATCACCAAAGAAGGGAAGAGGAATAATTGCTACTGGTTCACAGGACAAGCTCGAAATAATCTCCGTCCCTTGCCCGACCCTCGAGAGAATGCCCCGAAAAGCGACCAGGAGGGCTATAATGTCCAGGGACCGAAGGTTTTAATCAATATCGACGAGGCCGCAGAAGAAGATGAAGAAGCGACCAACCATGCCACCACCAGTGTGGATAGACAGGCACAGCTGGTATGTTATCCCATCAACCATGCACTTCTAACCTCGATACCTGTTTATTCGAAAAACGTCCCAGACTAAGATGTCTTTAGAATGTGAGTAACCCAGGAAGTCATGACTTCTTGAATCAGTGAGACTCATGTATGACTAGGAAGTAAGTTTGATGCGACACCTACTGCTGTTTCTCCATAGGAACGTCTCTTATTACTAACCGATACACGCAGTATGTAAGTATAAAAGAAGACTTCCATAGAGACAAACCTAACTAATATCGCCACTATCCAATTGAAGCTCGTAAGTGCCAGAACAATCGAACTTTCGGTCTGTAGCACTTAACTAACACCAGGTTTGTATAGAATGTAAGTAGTAGGTCCCGGCGATGTTGCGTTTAATATGTATATTGCCTCAGGGAGATTTACAGAATTACAATAGATTGCAAGTATACAATCGGACCAGAAACAAAAGAAACCAAATCTAGACTAACCTCAAACCAGGCTCAAGTGCGTTTTCTCGCCCAGCCTCCACTCTCACTGCCTGCGGAGAGGCGATGAATTTTTGTTGCATCTCGGTCTAATCCAAATTAGCTTGACAACAAATGGGAATTTCCAGTGGATAATAAATTCGCTGAATCCTTAATCGGGAACCAATTCGACGATACACTGTTTCCAGTCAACGATAGCGCCAATCTTTGCGGGATATGTCAAGGCTTCGTCTTTACAGCTCCTCAGTTTCATATCATTGATACGTGGGAAGAGCTAGACAACAACCGTGCAATTTGTTCATTCTGCGATATGCGCTTCAAAATTTGCGAGAGCGTTGGTCGGCATAGAGTGTCCGAACTCAAGTTTGAGCGTGAGGGCTCTGTTCTAAAGCTTAATGGAGGCTATCCACCTGTACTCGCCATTTGCCGCAGCTACGGTAAGTGTGAGACTCAATGAGAAATTGGAGTGCTTGCAAACCTGGCTAAGCGCGAAAGTTTTGCACAGAACGACCTGGCCCGGACGATTATCGCATTCAAATTGGCCTTCCTCGACTATCGCCGGTTACAAGCCCCACGCAATTTTCCCTCTTGCGGTATTGGTTGAAAGACTGTGATGAGAATCACACACAATGCAGAGCAGCTCCAATCAGGTATGTACCAACGCGAATCATCGAGGTGGGGACGTTAGAGTGTTCCATCGTACGGATCCATGAAACCTCCCCTCGGGAGTCGCTCAGATACGTCGTTCTCTCCCACCCTTGGGGAGAAGGCCCACACTTCTGCACTCTCACGTCGAACATCGACAAGTATAAGCAGCACATCGACTTCGACAGTTTGCCAGCGACATTTCAGCACGCAGTGATCACGACAAGACAGCTGAAGGTCAGATATCTGTGGGTCGACTCTCTTTGCATCATTCAGGGCCCGGATGGCGACTTCGAACAGGAAGCAGAGAAAATGGAGAGTGTCTTCAACTCAGCATACTGCGTCCTAGCGGCAAGCAGCGCCAAGGGCCAGACCGACGGGTTTCTGAAAGCTCGCCCATCAGCACGAGAGTTCTTGACTTTCCAGCGACAGGACCTGTCCCCCTTTTATATCTCACAATTCATTGACGATTTCAACCGCGACGTTCTTGATTCCAATCTCAGCCACCGCGGTTGGGTGTTGCAGGAAAGGGCTCTAGCTCGAAGAACCATTTACTTCACGGATACGCAGGTTTATTGGGAATGTGGGGATGGAGTAAGATGCGAGACATTGACCAAGATGACCAAGTAAGTAAATTTCCGCTTGCAATTCAAGCTCGTTCATGGTTCATCCAGGCGTCATGCAGAGAACTAAACAGTACGTGGAACCTGAACTAGTAAACTTGCCTCTTTCCTGGGTGACCCAAACTTCCCATCCAAGATATCTGGCGAAAACTCACTTCGGGGAGAAAAGATCCTCTTCTACGAGAATCTATATGGCCAATATTCGAGGCTTCAGTTTACTCGGATGACGGACCGCCCTGTAGCCATTGCGGGGCTCCAGAAGCGAATGATCCAAGACCTCCGTGCCCGCGGTGGCTATGGTCTCTTCGACGACAGGCGAAGTCTGCTGCAGCACAGCCTATTATGGCATCGGGGGAGAGAGTTCCAAACACTCACGAGAATGGATTTCCAAGGCGAAAGATTCATTCCCAGCTGGTCTTGGATGGCATACAATGAGGCCATTGATTCTCTCGACATTCCACTGGGAGATGTCAGGTGGCTTCCTCGCGAGATTACCAGCTCATGGGACGACACAGTGAGCTTGGGGGAAGGGAAGGAATTATTACATATGAGAGTTCGGATCAGGAACTACGTGCTGGACGCTGATCCTCAGGATGGTGATGAGTGCATTCTGTTCTACGACTCACCCGACCTGGCAGAGAGGGAGAAGGCAACATTCATGTGCGTTTTGATGGGCCAAGTGAAGAAACAAGGAAAGCCCCGCAAGGAGCTGATACACTGTGTTTTATTCGTTGCGCCCAGCGGCCCAAATGATGTCGGGGGTGAGGGTGAGCACGTTTATCGAAGAGTTGGAGTTGGCTTCTTGACTGGAAGATTCATCAATCTGGAATCTGCAGGGCCACTCGTCCGCCTTGACTAAAGATTTCAACATAGTAATTAAGGAGCCTGATTACTTGAAACTATCGTTGATTTTCGACCCTCCCAGATAGAATTGTGGAGCAGCCTTGGAAACTGGTTTTGGTAATATTACAGCCGTATAAAGAGGATTGCAACGACCGTGCAAGCGAACAGCAAGTCACCAATGTGACAACGAGTAATAGGGGCGAGAGAAAAAGTCGGCCTGTTTTTAGTTCTCAGTCAAACTGCAGGGTGACCATGATAATATCTCACATCAGTTCTAGTCATGAGTAGTGTAGCTTGTGTAAATTAAGGGTTTTCATCAGCCGGTTCACTGCGAGAACTCAAATCACCGATGTGAATTCCCATATTGGAGGGCACTGTAATCTGACAATCACTCCACGTTCGCTCTGAATTTCTGAAGAGTAACATGGCAACTCAGCTAATTACACCCCACAATTTTAAACACTCCCTCCACGGGAAAGATGCCGGTCTCTGTGCTTGGGCCTCTCGTGATCTGGATTCCTTTGCGGTCAGGTCACCGCGGGTCATCTCTTTCGCGCCTCGAGTTGCTCCCCGTATCTAAAGCGCAGAGCTACATTGGCACTCGAATTCGGCATGAGAATCCCGATCTACAGGCTCGAGAGGCGAGATTACCTAGACCAGGTTCTCCAGATGGGCTACCAGGGCTACTAGTAAGCGTTCGGCAACGAGATTGTTGACACAGACCATCTTTCCTCCTTCCGACCCATGCCCTCTCCCTCTCTCTCTCTCTCTGTCTCACGCACACTCTCTCGTATCCCCAGATCCCAGAGATCCTTGTGTCCAACCGACTGCACGGTCCAGTTCCTCAGCGGGCTTGATTGCCTGCCGTAAAATCCCGACCTACACTGTGCGGTCAAGATAATTTGGGTGAAGAGACGCCGAAGGCACAAGCCATCCCCACAATCAGCTAAGAGCACTGATCAGTGGATAAAGGGTCAACGTTCAGGGATTTTAGGGAGTTCATCCGAGACTATGTAGAATGCTCCGAGAGACTGACCGACTGCTCGAGGTACTACCGTCCTCTCTCCACACAGAAGAAGAATGAATGCATCTTGCAATGATAACGTCTTTTAGAAAACGCGGTACGAGTTTGGAATGAGATTTGAGACTTTGAATTCATTATCAATGCTCAGCATGTCTGCACGCATGTCTGCACGGAGACAACATTTATCAGTAATAATGCAAGGTTACAAGCAGCGTGTGGCTCTCCGGCGATTTCCTGAACACCAAGACAATGCCGATGGTAACCATCCCACGAGAACATTTTTAAAGGTGTTCATGCCCGTACTTCCAATCTGTAATGTACTAAACCATACGATGGTCCTTGAACGTGGCAAGAGGGAAAGGCATCAGATAGTAGAAGAGTGTTGTTCATTTAATCGTTTATTCTGCTATGCCTTGCATCTCTCTCTCCTGTCCTGATCTAATACTACTGTACAACCAAGTTGGCACCAGATCGAACTTCTGAACGCGTCAAATTCTCAGGAGGATCCTCGCTTGAAAGGATCGGTCAGAGAGGCCCAAGGAGAAGGAGGATGAGTGCGAAAAGTGGTCCTGCAGACAGGCTTACGCAGGCAGCGAGGCCACATGGGACTTTTTGAGCGGGTAACACACAAGAAGGTGCTACCTTAGTATGGTACAGAGCACTTGGTTGGCAAAGTGTGCTCGAGGAGTTTGGAAATACTGTGGTAGAGAGTGGATCGCAGGAAGCCAGGATGGGCGGAGCCTCTGCAGTGAAGAGCGGGTTGTAGTGGGTACAGTGGGTTCAGTGGCACACATTTAAACCCTGGCCTACGCAGGCCAAGGCGACCTGTGACGCAATTGCGGCTCCAGGACCCTGGAACGTCAGTCAAAGTCTTTGAGCCTCTTCCTCGGGGGCCTCTCTACTGTGTGTGCAATCGCACACTACTGGCTGGACATAAGCACGAATGTACACCTGATGCACCACACCACCTGCATGCAGTACAACGCAAAGATACAAGGAACACCCGCCGAATATTTCCACGAGGGTTTTCCTGCCCTGTCAATCATTTTCCTATGTACTGTATGTTCCTTGTCTCGGCACAGCCCAAGAGAAGAAAGAGACAGGGGATACAGGAAAGAAGACAAAAAATCAGGAAGAAAGAGAGAAGAGAAAAATAAGAAAGAAAAAAGGAAACAGGGAGGGAAAAAAAGTCTCATATGATTGGAGCTCTAGTTTCCTTGCCTTTTCCCGCCTCTCAAACTTATTCTGGCACATGTCCCGGAACGGCGTTCAGAATTTTAAAAGGTGAAGAGTCAGGGTCGGTTAGAAAGTTGCGTCGACGTAAGCGGCGGCAATCATTTTGGAGTTGACATAAAAATTCTGAGCCTGCAGTGAGATCAGCCAAGTATGTTCTTGACTCGTATGCCAATCTTCATGTCTAGATCCTGCAAATCAGAACGGCGCCGAGTCATCATCATTGCTACTCACGTACTGCACCAGAGTAGTACTATGGTATTTTTTTATGTACTGTAGTAGTAATCGCCATGAGACAAGGGGCCTTGAGATGATCCTTTGTCGGTTTTCCTGTCACTGTCAACATTATCTTAAACCTGCTTTGTAGGGCTAGGCGTTGACCCCCCCTATTTTTTTTTTTTTTTTTTTTTTTTTTTTTTTTTTTTTTTTTTTTTTTTTTTTTTTTTCCTTTTTTTCTTTTTTTTTTTTTTTTTATCTTTTTTTTTTTTTTTCTACATCTATCCCCCATAAACCCC
>JACWST010000328.1:0-34861 GCA_014850475.1 Cryphonectria naterciae | reverse complement strand
CACCCCCACTCCGACCACCGGACAAATTAGAACCCCGTCTAATCATCCATCAAAGGAACGAAAGAGAGATAGAAAAAAGTTAGGCGAGGGAGGAGGAGGAGGAGGGGGGGGGGGGGGGGGGGGGGGCTTGGTGGAAAAAGTAGAAGAGGAAGAAGAAATACACGAGAGTCTTGCCTTAATATGATATGTTTTTTTATTTATTATATTGATAAGTACTTAAAGCAGCACAAATGAATTTTTCCTTGAGTCTTTTTTGTTTTCTTCGTCAATAGAGTAGAAAGAAGAAAAAAAAGAAGAAGAAGAAGAAGAAGAAAAGGAAGGGGTTAAGCCAAAGCAGGCAAAAAGGGTCGAGGCAAAAAGTAATGAGGTGCCCGCCTGTGTGCAGCCATTAAACACATAGACGGCGTTAACTGTCCCGAAGTCAAGGACTGCACAACCGGGTGACGGATTGAATACGGCTGAGTCAAGGTCCCTGCACCACGCCCTGAAGCGCCACTGCAGATCAGCCACTGTACCTGCCAAGCCTGCGTCACTGTACCTATACCTACACCTGGACCGGCACCTGTACCTACTGCACTGTACTCTGCTACTACCATAGCACATACAGTACAGTAGTAGTCTGTAGTACTGCGGCCTCAGCGGGTAACCCACCCACGTGCCGATGAACCACCATAGCCTTCTCTAACTCGTCCGTGCATGGGACAGCCAAGCACCGCACAGCTTGATTCCTGTTTCAAGCTCGGATCGTCGAAACACTGGACCAGACAACAATGCATTGAAAGCCAGCAGCGGCCAAGAAGATGCTGCTGGTGCCTTAAAACGTCTTCCTGCCACGATGTAACCCCTCCACAGATTTGACTTTTGTTTTGTTGTCTCCTCCTCCTCTGGAGACATCAACAGAACAACAAACCACAACAACCAACACCATCCAGAAGAACGAGTACGAAAATCCGACCGTCGACAGCCCACTGCAGGACGTACCTGGCCGTAGCAGCTGCAGCTTAGGTCTTCCTGCTACTGTTCGCCCCGCGATGATGGACGAGAGCAAGGAGGGGCTGCTCAGCCCTTCCCAGCGTTACCACCACGACTCCTCCGTCGACCCCGAAGCACGCCGTTCCCTGTCCTCTGACAGCGGCTCTGACCTCGATGCCACCGACTTCCTGACCACCGACCCTCTTGCTGCTGGTCATGTCGACCACGAGCGCAAGCCTGCCTTCCTCACCGGCCACAGGACAAGGTTCAGCCTCGCCACCCTGCAGCGCCCCTTTCGAACCCGCTCGCGGTGCTGCATCATCACCTGCGCAGCCGTGCTCATAATATGGCTGATCCTCGGGGCTGGAGGGGCGACTATCTATACCAAGTTTAGGGCGGCCCCCGCCTACGGGCAGTCCCCACCGTGGTACCCGACGCCCAACGGCGGTAGTGCCTCTGGCTGGGCCGAGAGCTACAGGAAGGCCTCTGCCATGGTGCAGAACATGACCCTGGCCGAGAAGGTGAACGTGACCACGGGCACGGGCTGGAGGATGGGCCTCGCGGTCGGGACCAACGGGCCTGCCGTGCACGTTGGTTTCCCGCAGCTGCAGCTCCAGGACGGACCTCTTGGGCTGCGCTTTGCTGATAACGCCTCAGCCTTCCCCGCAGGTGTGACGGTCGGCGCCACCTGGAACAAGGAGCTGATGTACTCTCGTGGCAAGGCACACGGGAACGAGGCCCGCGGAAAGGGCATCAACGTCCTCCTCGGGCCCTGCGTCGGCCCTCTCGGACGCATGCCTGCTGGGGGCCGGAACTGGGAGGGCTTTGGGTCTGACCCTTACCTCCAGGGAATTGCGGCAGCCGAGACGATCAAGGGGATCCAGTCCGAGGGCGTCATGGCCACCATCAAGCATTTTGTGGGAAATGAGCAGGAGCACTTCCGACAGCCCTGGGAATGGGCCTTGCCAAACGCCCTCTCGTCCAACATCGATGACCGGACGCTACATGAGCTCTACGCCTGGCCATTCGGCGACTCTGTCAAGGCTGGTGTGGCGTCGGTCATGTGCTCGTACAACCAGGTCAACAACTCGTATGTCTGCCAGAACTCGAAGCTCCTCAACGGCATCCTGAAGGACGAGCTCGGCTTCCAGGGGTTCATCATGTCAGACTGGGGCGCACAGCAATCAGGTGTGGCCAGTGCCCTCGCCGGCCTCGATATGACCATGCCGGGCGATGGGGCGCGCTTCTCAGACGGCTTGTCCTATTGGGGTCCCGAGCTGACCCGGTCCGTCATGAATGGATCCGTGCCCCTGGAGCGCCTGAATGATATGGTGTCCCGAGTCGTTGCTGCGTGGTACCAGCTAGGTCAAGATGACAAGACCAAGTTTGATGGGCAAGGGCCCAATTTCTCCTCCTGGACCAACGATCGCTTCGGCACCATGGCCCCTGGGTCCGAGTCACCGCAGGAGTCCGTGGAGGTGAACAAGTACGTCAACGTACAGGGTGACCATAAGGAGATTGCCCGCGCTGTTGCGAGGGAAGGCATTGTCCTGCTCAAGAACGAGGACCTGCTACCGATTGATCGCATGGGATTTACCGACGCCAAGAAGGGGAAGAAGCGTGATCTCCGCAAGAGACACATGGGCAAGCTCAAGATTGGCATCTTTGGCGAGGATGCCGGACCGGGAAAGGGCCCTAACGTTTGCATGGACCGAGCATGCAACGATGGGACGCTAGGGTCCGGATGGGGCAGCGGTGCTGTTGAGTTTCCGTACCTCGTGCCTCCTGTCCAGCCTCTGCGGGACGGGTTCAACATGTCCAAGGTCGAGTGGTCTGAGTATCTCACCAACACCCCCTCTTTCGACGCGGACCCGAACATCCTCGACCAGGATGTGTGCATTGTCTTTGGCAACGCAGATGCTGGAGAGGGCTATGTGCGGTGGTCAGATGTGGCCGGAGACCGGCCGGACCTTTCGCTGCAGAAGGGCGCTGACGACCTGATCGTGAAGGTTGCTGAAAGCTGCGGCGGCGGCACTGGAGAGGTCCTCGTCGTAATCCATGCCGTCGGTCCGGTCGAGATGGAGAAGTGGGTGGATCTGCCCAACGTGAAGGCTGTCCTTCTCGCCAACCTCCCCGGCCAGGAGAGCGGCAACGCCCTTGCAGACATCATCTTTGGTGACGAGAGCCCCTCTGGTCATCTTCCCTACACAATCGGCAAGTCCCTTGCCGACTACGGCGCGGGCGGCCAGATCATGTACCTCCCCAACGGTGTCGTCCCACAGCAGGACTTCAGCGAAGGGCTCTACATTGATTATCGCTACTTTGACAAGAAGGACATCGCGCCACGGTTCGAGTTCGGCTTCGGCCTGAGCTACACCACCTTTGCCTTCTCCGATCTGCAAATCACCCAGACCAAGGACAAGACCGCCCTGCCCGCAGCCCGGCCGCAGCCCGGGACCACACCGCCAAAGTACAGCGACGAGCTGCCTGACGCGAGCGAGGTGCTCTGGCCTGCCGATCTCAGGAAGCTCGACAAGTACATCTACCCCTATGTCGACGCCGTCGAAGATCTCGTCGCGGACCCTTACCCTTATCCCGAGGGGTACAAGACGGAGCAAGCTCTGTCCCCTGCGGGGGGCTCCGAAGGAGGCAACCCGGACTTGTGGGAGACATATGTGTCCGTCCGTGTGAACATCACCAACACGGGCGCCAAAGCCGGCAAGGCAGTGGCACAACTGTACCTGTCGTACCCTACCCCGCAGAGCGGGAAGAAGGTCATTGATTTTCCCTTGAGGGTGCTTCGCGGCTTTGAAAAGGTGCACCTCGAGCAGAAGGAGGTCAGGACAGTCGAGTTCAACCTCACGCGGCGAGACCTGAGCTACTGGGACGCGGAGGAGCAGAACTGGGTGCTGGTCACCACGGGACAGTACACATTTACCGTGGGCCAAAGTTCGAGGGACCCGAAGGCCACTTCCGGGAAGTGGTAGGGTAGATGGGAGATAACTTTTCTTCTTCTTCTTCTTTTTGTGTGAATATCATGATCTTCTTTTCATCATCATCATCATCATCATCATCATCCCCTGTGAAAGTTGTCCTTGGCGGTCTCAAAATAATGTGACATCTCCATGCCCGAGTTGTGATAGCCGCACTTGGCGTAGAAGGGCTCGTTCTGCGGCCCACAGTTGAGTATGTTCTTGTAGCAGCCAACCCTCTTGCCCACAGAGTCGAGCGCCTGAATCATCTTCAGACCGAGGCCCTTGCCCTGGTGTTCCTTTGCGACGGCAATCTCTTCTACATGTCCAACCAGTCCGCGATTATGGATGCTACAAAACGGAGGAAGAACAAAAAGAATAAAGTATGTGAGCTAGCTGCGGGCACAAACTCGGACCCCGAAACCCCCCCCCCCTTTCAGCAGCGTAGGGGGAAAATATGGTCGATTCGAGGGTATGTGCATGTGGAATATGTGTGTGTATGTACTCACAATTTTCTCTCCACGACCAACGAGCCGGTCCCGACGATGCGGTCCTGGTGTTCGAGGACAAGCAGGTAGTAGGTGCCCGCGGCCCTCTCCATCTCGGTATAGCGCTCGTCCCATTCGGCCTCGGTGAGGGGGCCGACCCAGGTGAGGACCTCGAGGCAGGCCAGGTAGCCCTTTTGGAAATCTTGTCTCTGGAGGGGGCGGATGGTGAAGCCTTGGGGGAGGGTGGCTCCGACTTCGGGGGAGATGAGGGTTGGGGAGAAGAGAGGGGATTCGGGCTGTTGGTGGGAGGACATGGTGTGTAGTAGAGGAGATTGCGTTGAGAGATTTGTTTGATTATCCAAGTTTTTAGAAGGGCTGAAGGTTGGAGGGAATTATGATGAGAGAGTGAGTTTATTCATGTTGCTCCTGCCTGCTGCTCCCTCTGAAGATTTTATGTAATAAGGAAAGGTGATGTCTGCTGTGCTACGTAGTACCAAATCGTGGCAGAGGGAACCTTGCCTAGTGTGCCGGCACTGCTTAGGCCTGACGCTATCTACGGTAAGTACTTACTTGGGGCAACCTTATTCTTTTCATCCTCCGCTTCTTCCCAGAGCAATGTGAGTCTACCGTCTGTCTCTTATGTAGTTACACAGGAAAGGAGGAAAAATACGAGGCGAGTGTGCTCATTACTGTAGTAATTTCACAAGTAATGATAAGCCCAAGTATCGTATTGATTCAAAAAGTTAGTAATTTATCTCGGCCAAGGAAGAAAACATACCTCCTCCACTTGGAGGTGTCACTAGGCGTGGGGGCCCCTAAGTCGCAGGCTAAATAGGCCCCTGAACCCTAAAAGAGTGCGAGATCGCCCCCCCCCCCCCCGGGCCCCCTTCCAAGCACGTACTAACATGCGCCGTTATCTTTCCTTTTCTTTTTCCGACTGAGGGCACTGATTACACTATGCTGACGCCGAAGAGCTTTGATATCGAAAGGGAATCCGTCTCTTTGATTTGCTACAGCCCCGTCTGTCCATTAGATCATCTTTTGCTATGTCTTATCTCTGCGTACATAGCAGTAACATTTTCCACCTCCCCCCCCCCCTTCATCCATGGTGCTGTGCACATGTCAGGGTTATGCTTTACTATGTAGCTCATTGGCTGTGTGTTTTTTTTTATAAAAAAAGATAGAGATGCCCGCATCCTGTCTAAGTACATAAGCTCAAGAGTCCGAGCTGTCAGCTGGTGAGGTTCATTTATTGTGTGCGTGTTGTTATTGCTGTGACAGCCTTATAACATCTTGTGCCACTGTGATTTTCTTTGACACGGCCGTGTGGCATTGGGGGAAAAAGGTCAAGGCCATACTCAGGTTCCATCTCTTGACCGCTCCAAGTTGCCTCCTCCCTTATATATATATACTTGAGCCTTACGAGGAGGAGGAGAGAGTGCGAGGCAAACCAACTTGGTCATCATCATCGTCCACACCCCCCCCCCCTTTTCTCCCTCTCAAAAACACCACGATCCCGTCATCATCTCTACCTTACAGCCAAGATGGTGCACGTAGCATTGGACCCAGCCTATGGATATGGCATCGTCCTAGGTCTGGGGGCTCTGTTTGCCCTGGGTATGTCCCCCTCTATTACAAGCTCAAAAACTTTCTAGATGTTGGGTGAGAGAGAGAGAGAGAACGTAGCTTCTGACATGAGATGAATGGCTAGGAATGATCCTCGTCACCTTCATCCTGCGAAGGTACAACAGCGAGCTGCAGACGTCCGAGATGTTCAACACAGCCGGCCGTACAGTGAAGTCAGGCCTCGTCGGGAGTGCCGTGGTCTCCTCGTGGACTTGGGCAGCCACGTACGTCTTTTTTTTTTTGTTTCCCCCTCCTTTTTTCTTTCTTTCCCTCAAAAAGAGAGAACCCACCAAACATGAAGAGTGTTCAGTTACAGTATTAAGTACTAATTCTCGTCGTCTATGGACCTCCCCCCCTTCACGCAGCCTTCTCCAGTCCACCGGTGTCTGTTACCGATACGGCGTCTCTGGCCCCTTCTGGTACGCCTCGGGCGCCACGGTGCAGATTCTCCTGTTCGCGACGCTGGCCATCGAGCTCAAGCGGAGGGCTCCCAACGCGCACACCTTCCTCGAGGTCATCAAGGCGCGGTTCGGCACCCTGCCTCATCTCGTCTTCATGGTCTTTGGCCTCGTGACCAATATTCTCGTGTCTCTGATGTTGATTGTCGGTGGGTCTGCCACTGTCAGTGCCCTGACGGGCATGAATGAGATTGCTGCGATTTATTTGTTGCCAGTGGGTGTCGTAGGTACGTCGAATCACTGATGATATGAATTTGAAGAAAATAAAAAAAAATAAAAAAATTCTCTGTTGTAAACCCCCCCCCCCCTAAAGCTAACAATTGCATATAATAATAGCATACACTATGGTCGGTGGTCTCAAGGCGACCATCTTGACAGACTGGATTCACACCTTCATCCTCTTGATCATCATCATCATCTTTTCCCTGACAGCCTACGCATCCTCGGATGTCCTGGGATCTCCCGGTGCCGTCTACGACCTCCTGGTCACAGCCGCACTCAAGCATCCCGTCGACGGCAACAAGGACGGCAGCTACTTGACCATGCGCTCCAAGGAGGGTGCCATCTTCTTTGTCATTAACATTGTTGGAAACTTTGGCACCGTGTTCCTCGACAGTAAGCAAAGACACCTACTCAAGCAAGAGAGAGAGAGAGAGAGAGAGCGAGCCAGACAAGAAAGAGACAAAAAAAGGTTATAATTACATACTAACCAGGACCAAACTTCTCATAATAATAGATGGTTACTACAACAAGGCGATCGCAGCATCACCGGTACATGCCCTCCCAGGCTACATCCTCGGTGGTCTGTCGTGGTTTGCCATCCCATGGCTGACAGCTACGTGAGTGAGATGGACATCTTCCCCAGAAACCACCACGGGTACAAATAATTCCTCTTTCTTTGCTGCTGACACAAAAGGTGTTAACAGGACAATGGGCTTGTCCGCACTGGCTCTCGAGTCGAACCCGCGTTTCCCAACATATCCAGACCGCATGTCCGATGCTGATGTGTCTGCCGGTCTCGTTCTTCCCTATGCTGCTGTTGCTCTTCTCGGAAAGGGCGGCGCCATCGCGACTCTGCTCATCATCTTCATGGCTGTCACCTCGGCTACCTCTTCGGAACTGATTGCTGTCTCGTCCATCTTCACCTATGATCTGTCTGTTCCCCCCTCCCCCCCCTCCTTCTCCTTTCAAAGGCGTCTCACTAATAGTTGAATTCTTTTTCTTTCTCATATAAAAAGGTACCGCACATATTTCAAGCCGGATGCGTCGGGCAACCGTCTGATCTGGATGAGCCATTGCATCGTCGTCGGCTACGCTGTGTTCATAGCCAGCTTCTCGGTCGGCCTGTTCTATGCAGGTATCTCGATGGGCTACCTCTATCTCATGATGGGCGTCATTATCTCGTCGGCTGTACTACCTGCTACGCTGACCCTTACCTGGGCTGGTCTCAACAAGTGGGCTGTAAGTTTTTTTTTAAAAAAAAAGTCCCTTTCGAAAAAACCAAAGAAAAGATGGTTTCCCCAAGATATGAAAAATGATGTGTTTTTCTAACCTTGATCCTCGCGGATCGATCTTTATCTAGGCCGCCCTCTCTCCCATCTTCGGCCTGGCCTTCGCCCTGATCGCCTGGCTCGTCACCGCCAAAAAGACATGCGGCAGCCTCGACGTGACCTGCACCGGCTCCAACGACCCCATGCTGGCCGGCAACGTCGTCGCCCTGCTCTCCCCACTGGTCCTCATCCCCATCTTCACCCTCTTCTTCGGCCTCGACCACTACGACTGGAAGTCCATGATGAGCATCCGCCAGGGCGACGACCACGAGCTGGCGGCGGCGGCGGACATGGACCTGGAGGAGGTCAACAGCGGGCATGCGCGGGCTCCTGATGACTTTGACGCGGAGCAGAAGAAGCTGTTGCGGGCGGGGAGGATCAGTAAGACCATGACGGTGGTTATGACGTGAGTTTGCGCCAGCCCTTTCCTTTACAGCTCCCCCTCCCCCCCCCCTTCTCTCTCTCTCTCTCTGATATTCTTGTTTCTGACGTCCTTATTCTTGCAGCATTGCTTTCCTGGTGCTCTGGCCTATGCGTAAGTTGGTCCTTCATCTCTGGCCTGCGTGAGAATCAGTAACCAGGACCTCTTGACTAACGTGACATGAATCCAACAAAAACAGCAATGTATGGCAGCGGATACATCTTTAGCAAGAAATTCTTCACTGGTAAGCCAGCTCCCCTTCTTCTCCTTCGTCAATAAAGTGTCTGCTCTCCCCCACATCACAATCTAACACCACACAAACCACACAGGCTGGGTCGTCGTCGGCATCATCTGGATCTTCTGCTCCCTCTTCGCAGTCGGCCTGTTCCCCGTGTTCGAAGGGCGCAAGACCCTCGTCAACACCGCAAAGCTGATCTACCTGGATGTGACCGGCAAGAGACACCCTGGGAAGAACCGGAACCTGCACATCGAGGGTGAGGCCGGGGAGACGGAGGAGGAAGGGGGACAGGCGCATGATAGGCAGGTGCAGGAGGTCAAGAAGGCCGGGGAGGATGAGGCGAGTCCGAGTGAGAAGTGAGGGGTATTCTTTGGGTAGTGAAGCCAGCGGGAGGCAAAATGTAGGAGACGAGAGAAGAACGGGAGACCGCGTCATGAATGCTGTGGTCCGTGTGGGAGGGAGGGAGAAAGAGACCCCTGGCAATGAAAGTCGAGCATGTACATGAAGACGACTGCGATGGAGAGGATCTTGTGGACAAATGGGATGTCTGAATAAGCAGCAGCTTTTCAAGTGTGCAGCAAATAGTCAGGCATCCGGTTGACGGATTTGTCCTAAAAACTTCAGCCTGATGTAGTTCTAATACCTACTTTGGATGAAATACAGTTGTGTAGAGGTTCAAGTCTGCGATAAAGTCTCTATTGCGAGACAGAGACAAGACAGAGCGAGTCAGTGAGGCGAGCGAAGAAGGTGGAGCCCCAAAGCAATCCGTTCGGCCATCAAGGTTATATTTTCTCTCAAGACAACAACAACGCTTATAATCTAATCTATCCTGCAGTATTCAAAACAAAACATTTTCCAGATTCATTCATCTTGGGTGTTCATCTTCATCAGTCTTCCTCATTCCGGCATTGGCCACGTGGTAGTTCACGAACTCTCGACCTGGTCCAGAATGCCCTGCAGGTTGATGCTCTTGGGCCGCTCGATGGGCAGGCCCAGAGCCCGGTCCCAGATCAGCTGTGCAAGCGGCCCCAGGCCTCTCGACACGCCAAAGGTGGCGGTGTAGTAGAGGGTCTCCGTGAAGCCGTAGTGGTGGAACAGGACGCCACTGCTGGAGTCAACGTTCGGGTACGGGTTCTTTGTCTTGCCGTGCTTCTTGAGCACCTCGGGGGCGATCTCGCTGTTCTTTCTGACGAGCTGGAACACAGGGTCCTGGGCGATCTCGGGCCGTGTGGCGGCGTAGTCCATGAGGGCCTCGAACCGCGGATCGGGTTTTCGGAGAACGGCGTGGCCGTAGCCGGGCACGACGCGACCGGAATTGAGGGTGGACCAGAGATAATCGTGGACATCCTGGTCGCTGTAGGAGGCGGGTATGGCATCCTTCATCTGGATGATCCAGCGCAGCACTTCTTGTGCCGCAAGGCTGTGGAAAAGAGAGATCACTTGTTCAGCATGGACCCGGAAAAGAAAGCACAAGCAGAAGCAGGAGGCTTACCCGTGGAGAGGACCTGCAAGACCCTGTAGGCCGGCGCTGTAGCTCAGGAAGGGATCGCTCAGGGCACTTCCCACGAGATGGGTCGTGTGGGCCGAGACGTTGCCGCCCTCATGGTCGCCGTGCAGGGCAAGGTACAGGCGCAAGAGGTCCTGGAAGTTCTCGTGCTCCTTGCCGCCCTTGCCCAGCATGGCAGCAAAGTTATAAGACCAGTCCTGTTCGAGGTCGACCTCGGCGGGGAGGGCACCACCGCCCCTGTACGAGTTCTGGTAGATCTTGGCGGCGATGGTGGGCAGCTTGGCGAGCAGGCTGATGGAGTCGTCGAAGGTGGGCTCCCAGTAGTCGGCCTTGTTGAGACCCTTCTCGTAGGCCTTGGCGAACTTGGAGGTATAGTTGAGCGCGGCGACGGCGATGGCGAACTGCGTCATGGGGTGCAGATCCTTGGGGAGATCATCGAGCATCTTGCCGACAAAGGCGGGCAGCTGTGCCTGCTCCGCGAGCTGGCGGGACAGGACGCGGACCTGGGCTGTGGAGGGGACCTGGCCGGTCAGGAGAAGCCAGAACATGGCCTCGGGCAGCATCTCGGTGCCCGTCTTGCCCTTGGGCAGCTCCTGCTGGCAGTCCTTGATGGTGCGGCCGTGGAAGCGGATGCCCTCGTCGGGATCCAGGACGGAGCCCTCCCAGACCATGGCCTTGAGGCCGCGCATGCCGCCGAGGGCATTCTCGACCTTGACCTCGCCGAGGACAGCAGAGCTGTGGGCTTTGACCTTTTGGAGGAGTTCCCTCTTGGCGGGGATGATCTCTCTGAGGGTGGCCTTGAGGTCTGGTTCGGAGGAGGAAGAGTATGCTCTTGTGGACAAGACGGTCGCGAGCTTAGCCGTGGCCGATCGAGGGTAGGGACGGACGGTCAGGAGCTGTACGATGGTGAAAGCAAGGCCCTATTGTCAGCAAGCTGGTCGAGTGCGAGTGCTAAAACCTGGTGATAGCCATGGTCTATGGACGAGCGGCCAGGCGTTCACTTTACCTCTGCCCTGAAAGAACGAATGGCTCTGGAGGAGCCATATAACCTGGTGGCCATGATGTGTATGCACTGTCTGCTGATTACCTCTCCCGGGAATATCGTCGTCGTCTCTCTGAGACTCAATAAGTCTCAATTGTAGGGAGTTATCCTGATCAATATTTCTCGGGGATTGACGACCAAAAGAGGGGCTCAGCAGCGGAGGATGGAGTAACGTCAACACGATCCGGAGAGGTGTGGGATAAGAAGAAGCAGGAGAAGTAGGGTGGTAGTAATGGTGGTGGATGATTGTATGTACAGTAGATCCACCTTGGGAACAAAGGTATCCTCGGGCCAGCTATTATCGTGTGGTGGTGAGCCCTGTGGCCTGTGACGCTGTCCAGTCCAACAGTGCCACGCTCGTGAATACTAAGGAAGTACACACCATTACCGATCAACCGAGGGAAACCGTTCAGTGTCACTACAGCGTGAATACTATGATCCTATAGCACTCTCTTTCTGCCAGGGGGTGGCCTGTCTTACCCCGCACCATTAACTGAACCACCACTCCCCCACCCCCAATTCCCACCCCAAACACCCCTCAATCCCCCTTGGCCCGGATGCCCTTCAGCGGCCCTGAGCCCGGTACCGAATCGGCGACAGCGGTAGCTTCGGCCTCGGTGCTGAGTGGGCATTCATCCATTGGGGTTTCCCTCGGCTCTCTGCGGCCTGTCGCCCCCAGCAATCAATCTCCAGCGTCACCATCTCAAATCCTCATGTCTAGACCACGCCCGCCTCTAATAAATACTCCATTTTAAAAAAAAAATACGGCAATAACACTACGTCAACGAGAGACAAACGATCAGCTTTGATCCTTCCTTTGTACACACTATACAAAAAATGCTGCGGAGGATACCGGCATCGCTGTCGGTCCCGTGGTCCGTCCGCGGCAGGACACATTCGAGGCTGTTGATACCAACGTCGACGACGAGATGCCAGGCGCCCCCGCTGCTGCTGCTGCCTCTTCGTCGCTTCTCCACTACACCGGCTCACAGAATGCCCTCGTCTTCCACCCTTCCCGAGGTCACGCCTCCACTGGCTGCCTCTTTACCCTCCGACTCCTTCCAGCTCCTCCCGGAGTCGAGTAAATCAGGCTCATACGAAGACACACTATATGAACAGCAGATCAAGGATGTCGAGGCGTGGTGGGCCACTCCGAGATATGCTGGCATCAAGAGGCCCTACACCGCCGCAGACATTGTCTCCAAGAGGGGTTCTCTCCAACAGTCCTATCCCAGCTCTGTCATGGCGAGGAAGCTGTGGAATCTGATCCAGGAGAGGCTGAGCAGGGGCGAGCCTCTACACACAAGTATGAGCCTCTTCTCTTCTTTTTCTTTCCTCCAAAATCTATACTCCCCCGCTTGAGGATGCTGACCGCGTCTCTCTCTCTCTCTCTCTCGGCAGTGGGCGCTATCGATCCCGTCCAGATGACCCAGCAGGCACCCCATCAGGAAGTCCTCTACCTATCCGGCTGGGCCTGCTCGTCCACCCTCACTCCCACCAACGAAGTCTCCCCAGACTTTGGCGACTACCCTTACAACACCGTCCCCAACCAGGTCCAGCGCATGTTTAAGGCGCAGTCCATGCACGACCGCAAACAATGGGACCTGCGCAGGCAGCTCTCCCCCGCCGATCGTGCCAAGACACCCTACGTCGACTATTTCAGACCCATCGTGGCCGACGGTGACACTGGCCACGGCGGGCTGACCGCCGTCCTCAAGCTGGCTAAGCTCTTTGCCGAGAACGGCGCGGCTGCCGTCCATTTCGAGGACCAGCTGCACGGCGGCAAGAAGTGTGGCCACCTGGCCGGCAAGGTCCTCGTCCCCATCGGCGAGCACATCAACCGCCTGGTCGCCGCCCGCTTCCAGTGGGACCTCATGGGCGTCGAGACCCTCGTCATCGCCCGCTCCGACTCCGAGAGCGGCAGGCTGCTGAGCAGCTCCATCGACGTGCGCGACCACGAGTTTATCCTGGGCGTCACCGATCCCGACATCAAACCGCTCGCCGAGACGCTGCAGGAGATGGACAGGCGCGGGGCCTCGGGCCCTGAGATGGACGCTTTCGAAGCGGCGTGGGTCAAGCAGACCAAGCTGGTGACGTTTGACGAGGCCGCCCTGGCCCACCTGAAGGCCGAGGGCGCATCGGACGCGAATGTCGAGGCGTACCGGCGACAGGTGGCAGAGGACCGCGACATGGGCCTGGCGAACCGGAGGGCGCTGGCCGCCAGCCTCACACCGGGCGGCAAGGAGGTGTTCTTCAGCTGGGACGTCCCGCGCACCCGGGAGGGCTTCTACCACTACAAGGCCGGCATGGAGGCGGCCACCAAGCGGTCCATCGCCTTCGGGGCTTATGCCGACCTGCTGTGGGTCGAGACGGGCGACCCCAACGTCGACGTCTGCACCAAGCTCGGCCGCGCCGTCCGGTCAGCCCACCCGGGCAAGGGCCTGGTCTACAACCTCAGCCCCTCCTTCAACTGGATGTCCCACGGCTTCACCGAGGAGACCCTCAGGTCGTTCATCTGGGACATCGCGAGGGAAGGCTTCGTGATCCAGCTGATCTCGCTGGCCGGCCTGCACAGCACCGCCACCATCACGAACCAGCTGTCCAAGGAGTTCAAGAAGGACGGCATGCTGGCCTACGTCAACCTGGTGCAGAGGAGGGAGAAGGAGCTCGGCGTCGAAGTGCTGACCCACCAGAAGTGGAGCGGCGCGAGCTACATGGACGGTATCGTCGGGGCCATCCAGAGCGGGAGCTCGGGGAGCAAGAGCATGGGCGAGGGCAACACGGAAGGCCAGTTTTAAAGTCGGAAAAGAGGAAAAGTAGGTTGGGGGGGTGGGGGGGGGATCATACCGATCATGTCACCTCAGATATTCGTCAAAGTACATACGACCCACAACACGAACCAGATCTATGATGAGGAGAGCCATCTGGACGAGCAAACTGATGATGGAGGAAGCCCCTCATCGATCGTGAGGAGGAATTCTCTGAATACGGTCAAGAGCATTTACACTGTGCTTCCGTGAAGTAGGGGGGGGACGGGGGACGGGAGTGGTTTCATCTATGGTGGCTTTAGAGCCTGTCAACAAAATCAAATGCGCAACCCATCGAACACCAGATACCAGATCGTTTCTGACAGATCCCAACCAAGAACACCGATAGACCGCCTTCTCCACAAAAAAACCTTTATCTATAGTGGCGCGGGCATTGGATTTTGCAAAATTCGCTTTACACACAAAGTCTCTGCCCGCCACGACCACCCCGTCCAAGACCGCCACCGTCTAAGCGTCCAGCGAGTCCTTGAGGGCGTTGTTGACGGGAGCTTGGGGCGCGGGGCCCTCAGGGGTGACATAAGCCTTGGTCATACCACCGTCGACCACCATGTCCTGTCACATCATCAGGTCAGCTTTCATGCCGCGACGTAGCACAAAGAAAATCAAAAGACACCACAGCAGCTGGGGCAGATTACGTACATGACCGTTGACGAAGCTGCTCTCGTCGCTGGCAAGGAAGACAACGGCGTGAGCCTGCTCGACAGCCTCACCAAAACGACCGGAGGGGAAGTGGATCTCGCGGCGGAGCCTCTTGGGCTGGTCGTCGCCGAGCCAGTCCTGCAGCAGCGGGGTGTTGAGGGGCGCGGGGCACAAGCTGTTGAAGCGGAAGCCCTCGCGAGCGTGTACCATGGCCAGCTCGCGAGTGAGGGCGAGCACAGCGCCCTTGGAGGCGGTGTAGGCCAGCTGTGGGGTGGCGCTGCCGACGAGGGCGACGACAGAGGCAGTGTTGATGATAGAGCCCTTGGTCTTCTTGTGGCGCCGCAGAGACAGGACGGCGTGCTTGGAGCCGAACCAGACACCCTTGACGTTGATGTCCATGGTCAGGTCCCAGATGTTCTCGGGTGTGCCGACGGCGTCGTCGTCCTTGGCGTGCATGATACCGGCGTTGTTGAAGATGACGTCCAGGCCGCCGGCGGAGTCGAGGGACTCGATCATGGCCTGCACCTGGGCCTCCTTGGAGACGTCGCACAGGGTAGTGTTCACCTTGGCGTCGGGAACGAGCTGCAGGAGCTTGGCCTTGGCCTTTTCGAGAGCGGGGGCGGAGATGTCGGCCATCAGGACGTTGGCGCCCTCCTTGGCGAAGAGGATCGAGGTCTCCAGACCGATGCCACTGGTGGGGAGATTGTTGTGGTGAGCAGGTGGTCCCAAGCTGGGGGCTGGAGGAGAGGGGAGCTTCATCATCGGGAGGGGACCGGAGCTCGACTCACCCAGCAGCACCGGTAACTATGGCATTCTTGCCAGCCAGACGTCCCGCGGAGCCCATTGTGTGTAGTTATGCCGTAGATTGTAGAAGGGGCTGCTGACTTGATGTTGGCCCACTGCGTATATCGGGGGAAGGAGGATGGAAGGCGGTGAGTCGGTAGCTGGGAGGAGAAGGAATCAAGAGTTAGAGAAGAGAAGGAGGGGAGGGGGAAAAAGAGAAGAGAGGACGGGTATCGAGCGTTGAGGGTCTGGTCACACAGGAGCAATTGGTGGTGTCAGGCTGGAGAGGACTGGAGGAGGTTTATACTATGGTGCAGGGCACACAAGGCTTGAGTCGTATCTCGATGGAGGGGCAGAGAGAGAAAATCATGGACGGCAGTACAACTTAGTCAGAGCTTAGAACGGATGCAGCGATCCAGCCTGCGCGTGGCCATTGCTCAGAAGGGTTTCATCGTGAGACTTTCCTCCGAGAATCGGCGGCTGTAGGGCCTTACTAAGTTCGGTTACACAAGACCTGCTGTGGTACCAAAGTACCCATAGTACTTGAGATTATGTCCATGGAATTACAAAGGTACAGTGTAAGAAAAGATCCTGATAGGCCATACGCAACGAGTCAATTCTTCTTGTTTGCTAGTCAAATTCCTGCTGTTGTTCTCGGTGGCTCGCTCCGATCCATACTGCTGGCCAGTGAACACCGACGTATTATTTTCTTATCAGTGCAGAGCGCAGAGACCCTGCATACATAGCACACACACGGTTTGGGAGCGAGGTATTAATCGGTTCCGGAGCTTGACTCGCTGGTGATAAAGAAGGATGGATCTACAGCTCAGGTACATAGCAGTAGTCATGGCATTTGGTGTCCTGAAAAAAGATATCTTTCAGGGACGGAAGACGACCCTCTTTTTTCTTCCAATTTTTTCCCCTCCTGTTTTGCCCCTTCTTTTTTTATGATTATCATTATTACTCCTTCTCTTTTCTTGTTTTGTTCACTTCATAGAAAGTACATACATAGTACATAGCCAGAGATAAACAAATCACCCTGGCTTCCAGCTATGGCCCTTCTTGGCTGCGGGGCATTGGAGAATGAGGGGTAGCTCCGTTGGAAGCTGCTGTGATGCTATGAGGGCTTACCGCTAATGCTAACAACACACACAGAGAGACTACATAGTATGGTGGCGTCAGGGGTGGGAGGGGCGCGACCAAGCGCCAGGGCCAGGGCCAGCCCCGCCATCCAGTATGACCTCACAGCATTTGATACGCAAAGTACTGAAGTAGCTTTTATAGTTGACTTGGCTGCCTATCTCCCTCTTGAAAATCATCCCCGTCCCTTCCCACCCCTCCAACCCCACCACCTCTCTCCCTGCAAGGTTCCTACACCGGCAGCCCTACGCAGATCGCGACGACCTCACCCTCCACCTATCGGCTCCTTACTCGTGTACTTATCTGCTTGTGCCCTGCTCTGCTCTTGTCTCGTCTTGGGCAGCAGATTCCAAAATCCTGAGTGGCATTGTCATTCATATTTGTATTTTTTTTCTTCTTCTTGTTTCCATCTTTCTTTTCTCGATCGGCCAGCCTCCCCCACCCACTTTAGAAAAGAGGGTAACCACCAGAGACACAAGACACAAGACCAGAGAGAGACGTGAACTTACCCGATACGACGAATTTTCCTCTGCAACGCGTACCTGCCTCGTCCGATTGATACGCCATGGCTTCTTCCAAGAAGCCCTCCCCTCATCCTGAGGACATCACCGTCGAGGCCCTGCCCTCCATCCTTGCGGACGACAACAGCGTGAAGCTCGCTGGCGTCGACGTCGACGGTATCCTGCGCGGCAAGCTCGTCTCCAAGAAGAAGTTCCTCTCCATCGCCAAGGCTGGCTTTGGCTTCTGCTCTGTCATCTTCGGCTGGGACATGCACGACCAGACCTACTTCCGCGAGCTCGGCATCAGCAACAAGGAGAACGGCTACAGGGACCTTATCGCCATCCCAGACCTGGCAACGTTCCGCAGGATACCATGGGAGGACAACATGCCCTTCTTCCTCGTTTCCTTCTATGACCCAGACACCAATGAGCCCCTGAGCGCATGCCCCCGCCAGCTGCTCAAGAGACAGGTCGACAAGCTCGAGGCCAACGGCTGGGGCGCCATGGCAGGAGGTAGGATTTCCATCCCGGGACGGCTTCTCTCTCGCGCCACGTTGACAGGATGCTAATTTCTGTGCTTCCTTTGCAGCCGAATATGAATTCTACCAGTTCAAGAACCCCGAGGGCAACACCTCCGCCGCCCCTTACCTCAAGGACAACACCACCAACTCCCTCCCCGCGCTGACAGAGGGCATGTTCGGCTACAGCCTGATCAGGCCTGTACACAACAAGGACTACTACTACGACGTCTTCAACACCTGTGAGGCGTTCAACTGCAACATCGAGGGCTGGCACACCGAGAGCGGCCCCGGCGTCTACGAGGCTGCCCTCGAGTTCGGCGAGGTTCGAGGCATGGCCGACCGCGCCAGTCTCTTCAAGTACGTCGTCAAGTCCGTCGCCACAAAGTACGCCATCACCCCTTGCTTCATGGCAAAGCCCAAGCAGGGTCTGCCCGGCAACTCTGGCCACATGCACGTGTCGCTGGTCGACAAGGCAGGCAAGAATCTCCTCTTCCGGGACACCCCAGACGCCTCGGCCCCTTGGACAGACATTGCTCACCTCTCTGATGTCGGCCGGCACTTTCTGGCCGGCCTCCTCGAGGGCCTCCCGGACATCATGCCCCTGTTTGCCCCCACCATCAACAGCTACAAGCGCCTGGTGGAGAATTTCTGGGCGCCCGTCACCGTGTCCTGGGGCCTGGAGCACAGAGCCGCCTCCATCCGCATCATCGCCCCGCCAACCGCCAAGCCGGGTGCCACCCGCTTCGAGGTTCGCGTGCCCGGTGCCGACGCGAATCCCTTCTTTGTCTTCTCCGCCATCCTGGCCCTCGGGATCCGGGGTATCGAGAAGAAACTGGAGATCCCCTGCCCACCGCTTGGCAAGGGTGAGGACGTCGGTGGTGCGTCCGACCAGGGTCAGAGGTTGGCCAAGAGCCTGCGGGAGGCCGTCGACCGCTTTACCAGGAAGGAGAGCATTGCGAGGGAGGTCTTTGGAGACGAGTTCGTAGATCACTTTGGAGGCACCAGAGACCATGAGATCCGCCAATGGGACGAGGCCGTAACCGACTGGTGAGTAGGATCCATCCCCGAGGGTCCGCCCTTGGTCATGTGCTGCCAGCACCTTCGTCGCCTGCTGTCTGTTTTGCCTTTGCTGACCTAGATTTTTTCTTCCTCTCCACTAGGGAAATGAAGAGGTATATCGAGACTGTCTGATGCCCACGCCCAGGTGGCAACATGGGAATTCATTGGACAGGAGGAGGCAGTCTTGCATGGTATTTGGGCAGATTTCTTTTTTTATTTTATTGCAACCTACATTCTTGGTATGGACCCGGCAAGAATATACAAAAGGGAAAAAGAACGGAAGGTTTCCGCGATTTGGGTTTCTCCACAAGATATACCCCGTCTCATATAACAACAACTTTGCAGATCTGCCTTGAAGAAGCGGTGTAAGAAGGAGTATTAAAAACAATGCGATGCTGACGTTGGTATGGATGACAATGACATTTATGCGACGTATGACCTTCCCCCCAAAATTACGAAGGCAAAAAGAGAGAAAAAAAGCTTGTTCCTCACGCATTGCTGCACTGGCCAACAGGTCGAGTCCCAGGCGTTGCACGTCCGACCACAGCGAAGGCGCGGGCCCGACGCCGCGTGGCGAACAGGTTCGCTCTGATGGGTTTTAGGGTCCAAGCCAACTGTTAGTTGTGGGTAAGGCAGCGGGGGTGGTGGCGCACCAGACCGGAGAACCGGGACCGCGCCAGATTAGCGAGAGGGAGAAGGGAGGGTATTCAACTCCTCGTACGGGTATGGTACGGCTGCGGCTGCGTTACACCATGACCAGTGAAAGCAGCGAAGTGTAGAACTGTTACCGGTGGAACGGTGAAGAGAAGGGGAGTGTAGTAGGGGTAATCTCACGTTGATAACGAGATGAGTCCAGGCCCTAGCGTCAAAGACCTAAGTTCTGTCTTGCCGGCCCAAGGTTGCCAGGCAAGGCGAGTTGGTCCGGAGCCATCAGAAAATAGCCCCAGGACTGAACGTCACCAGACGACCAAAGACAACAACAACCAACGTCTGGCTGTCTCAGGACGCCCGTTTCCACCCTCGGGTGCGCGGGGGGCTCAGGATGGGAAAAGACCGCAACTCACATAAGATCTCGATAAACATGCTGTCGTCACACTGCAGAAGCTCTGGGTACGGGGTTCAGGCCAGGTCCCATCTGGTCTTTCATCAGCACCAAGCCCGCTGCAGAGTGCTTTCTTCGATCCTGCGTTGGCCCGTTAGATACTGTACATTGTAGTACTGAACTTACTGTACCCTGTCATATTACAGTGGGGGCCCTTTCCGCGCTCGCGGAGGATTTCCGCTGGGTAACACGGAGGCACCGTTGGACAGCCAGTAATGGAACATGTTTCGACTGGTTTTCATGGACTACTACCAAAGTGCGCGCCGATGCCTGTCGGGTTCTCGATCTCTGGTCGGCCCCTGGGGGGGTCCTACTCCATGTAGTGCAGTGCAGTGCAGATAATCAGATCAGATGGGCTGGATGACGACGACGGGGGGGTGGGGGGGTTTCTTCTCTTCCAGACGAGGTTTGTATGTTCTTTTTCTCTTCGTTTTAGCTTCTTCTTCCTCTTCACCTTCTTTTTTTGCCCATCACGAGGGGCAGATTAGTGATGGTCAAAGGTCGTGCCTTCTCGTTGGAGAAGAAAGTACCCTAATACCACTTAGATAGGAAACCACGCCCTGGAGGGGGCCTGAACCTAGGTTGACAGTTGGGAAAGCACGTTCGGCATGTGAATGAAGGGGACCCGTATTATTGTGAAGATGGGTTGAACTTGCAGGCTGTGCTCGCGTGGTCCCATCTTGTGGGCTAGATTTCAGGCGTACACTATGTACATATAAACATCAATGTCTCATCGCAACGTTGCCCACATAATCCGGTCGCCGATTATTAGATCACGTTCACAGCCATCCACCCACCCATCCAATCAACCATCCATCCATCCTTCCTTCCAAGCAAAAACCACCTGTTGCTGTCCAGCCTGCGGTGGTTAATTACCCATCAAGGCCCCCCCTCACCCCCTCTTTCCTGATACTACCATCTTCCAAAGACCTCCGCAGTCACCGCCCCAGGAATCCCACGAGCTCATCACAAAGTGTGCGTTCTTGACATCAAGACTGTCTAAACCAATCATACAATGGGCAATTACGATCCAGAGCTCCCTCGAACAACCCTCGAGGACGCACATGAGGTGTCAGAGTCTGGAGACGGCAGAAGGGAGGTCATGTATCCCTTCGCTTTCAAGAACCTCGACTGGGACGAATATCATCTCTTTCGCCCTCGATATCCACAGTCCATGCTTGAGATGTGGTTGGATTATCATCGCGAGCACGGCGGCAAATTCCATTGCCTCCACGATGTCGGTGCTGGTAAGCCAAGAGACCATCATATAATTGTTCTGCCTCTGTTTTTAAATCCTTTACAGGCGGCTGATAGGTTTTTTAATTTATTTATCTTCGATTTGCAGGCCCTGGGACCCTATCCATGAGCCTCCATCCCCTCTTCGACCACGTCGTCGTCAGTGATGCTGGGTCAGCCAATATTCAATCAGCAAAGAGATCCCTGACCTCGACAACCTCCTCACCCAAGTTCGAATTCATCCAGAGCCCAGCCGAGACCGTCCACGCCTCAATTCCCCCTTCCTCCGTCGACCTCGTCACCGTGGGCATGGCCTTTCACTACTTCAACGCCCCAAAGGCCATCCGCTCCATCGCCCACATGCTCAAGCCGGGCGGCACACTGGCGGCCGTGACGTACGGTTTCAAACTGCGCTTCCCGGGCCGGCCCGCCCTCGAGCGCCTGTGGTACCAGGTCGCTAGCAAAGAGTCACTGCGGCTGCTCCGCGAGGGGCGCCTGTTCCCTGCCGCCGTGAAGGGCATGGCCGCGGCCATGACGGGGCTTGACTTTGTCCCGCTGCCCACGGAGCTGTTCGAGACTGGGGCGAAGCGGATCCTCGTCAACGTGGAGGGCGATCATGACGGCCGGCCGTTCTGCTTCGTTGATGAGGACACAAAGTGCTGGCAGCCGGCTCCGAACCGCGTCGGGGCCAGCGATGTGCAAAAGTCTGTCCACGACGCGAGCTGGCGGCGCACGGCGGACGCGGCGTGGCTCAGGGGGTTCCTGGCAAGCTGCCAGATGGGGTTTGGGCAGCAGACGTGGGACACGGCCGAGTGGATGCAGCTGGAGGACATGGTGAGGGCGGCTGGGGGCCAAGTTGTGGTGGAGTGGCCTGTGGCCATCATACTGGCGACTAGGAATGATCGGCCTGTCCCTGCTGTCGAGGCATAACACACGAACACTCTCAGCCTGTAGCTGCTCCGTGGGAATCGGGAGGTTTGGTCTTTGGTAGTAATGACGCTGGCTGGCTGGCTTCACATCATCAAAGGCGGCCGTCCCCCGGGAACTTTATAACGATACGGCATTTGTTGGCCCAGAAGATATCATACATCAGTGGTGGAGAGTTAGGATACATACATCCTTGAGCGTAAGAGTTTCTCGACAATTGCGCCTTCAACTCGAGAGATATAACAATACCCCTCTTGAGCTCATCCTACTCATCCTCTTTTTCTTTTTCTGCCCTCTCTCGGCTGACCTCCTCCTACCCTTAAGTGTCTGTCTATATTCCTCTTGTTTACCCTTCCAATCAAGAAACCAATCATGTTACCCGCTATAATGCTGTGGAAGAATGATGATAGCCAGCCCCACAACATTTATTGACTGCACGTTGAACATGTATCTCTCCATAGATCCTCATCGAAGCGGTGATGGGATACATATAAACGACGTGGATGACACCAGTGAGATCTTGACATCGTCCTTGGACACAGACCACATCACCCGCTACATGGCGTCTCCAAGGCGTGACTCCAGCTTGACTCCACAGGTCTCTTCCACACAGCCAAGAAAGGCACAGTGCGAGGGTGTTAAGGCGAAGGTCCCTTTGCGTAATATGCAAAAGAAGTCTCTCTATCAATGAAAGGTGCCAAGTTGGACTGGAATCACCTGCGCAAAGTAGCTGGACTCTTGGGTTTGAGGTGAGCTTGGGTCAAAGAGGAAAGGGCTCGCTCCTTGGTGCCCGGCGGTGTGCCCAAAGATTAAAGTACTTTAGGAAAAACATACTCAGCCAGTTGGACGATGAACCTGAGGATTCAATGCGGTTTCAAGGCAAGCATCTAAGGAAGGGGTCATTACGTGCTAGTGACGATGTAGCGCAGCGGGCCCAGCCGAGAACCGGAGATCTGCTGTGGGAAAGAAAACAGCAGAGGGGCAGGATCAATCACTTGTGCTTAACTCTCTCCCGCTCGCTCTTCTACCTTTTCTTTCCTCCTCCCAAACCACCTCAGGACGTGGGGCGCAGCAACTTGTCAGAAAGAGGATGGGCCGTTCTGGCCGGACCCCTCCCCCGTAGAGGTGCACTGGGGGGTTAAGCCAAACTGCAGTGTGGGACTCTTTTGTATGGTGGTCTTTTTCTGTGGTGGAATTTTTCCTCGAATCGAAACGATGGCCCTCAGAGACTCGGCAGATAACTTATGAGGTCGTTTAGGAAAGGGCTCTATAACAACAGTACACTTTTTGTAAATGATTGTGAAATATTTTTTCTTTGATGAATTTATGAATTATTTAGTCAAGTACTTCTTTCCTCTCTCCCTTTGCCACTTCTCGGCCTTCGGTAATATGTCGTAATGGAAAAATTGTCGAATCATCATCATTACTATAAACCCTCATGCCCCCTCACTGGCGGGTTGGCGTGGAAGGAAGAATCGGTCTCAAATTGCGTCCGTTGTTTGTTTAAAGGAAGAGGTGAGGAGGTACTTTACTCGACCGCTTAGTACCATAGAGTGTACATGTATTATGCATGTCTGTCACTTCAAGTACTTAAGTACTTACTGCAATATGCACTGCAACTGCCCTCTCAATACAGACTCGACCTATCTACCCCACCTTGCCTTGGGGCTGATCAGCATGCGGGGTGCAGGTGGTATTTATCCCCCGCCCCATTAATTTTACCTGTTGATCGGCGTCTTGCAGGCTGATAAATAATTTAATGGAACCAGAGACAACGGAAAAGAATATTCTTTTTGATCGATTCGACAAGGTGAACAGGATGATCAGCATCATCTCTGTGCCACCATATATCGCCTATGATAATTCATCCGTGGGAGAGGTATGATTTAGGAGGTGGGAGAGACAAAAAAAGGGACAGAGAGGAGAGGAGGGGGAGGGGAGGAGACGGACCTCACCTGGCCCTCACCTCATCGAGCCACTTGTGCATGGTGGGTTGCGATACCTGCGTCACACCATGGACTTGTCCTCCTAAGCCTTCCCGGGTAAGGTACGAAAATGGTCATCACCAGACACAGATACTCACTTGACAGCACGATGCGTGGGTGTGTATGTGTACGTGTCTCATCAATCCTTTGGGGCCCTTTTTTGGAGTGAGGAGGAGGAGGAGGGTGATTATTATTATTGCCATTAGTATATAGAGCCGCCGCCCCCTTCCCCGGCTCAATGGCTTCTTTTTTCCCTACCCCCTCTTCTTTATTTCCCTCCTTTCAAGTAGCAACCACACTTCTGACTTTGTTGAAAGTATCGTCACCATCATCATCATACTTTGCTTCCTTCAGAACACATCATAATACCATCACTACCCCCTTTCGAATAATCATGTCTGACACTGCAGCCACAACCACCACCACCATTAATGCTGTGCGTTTTCACGGCCAGCGAGATATCCGACTGGAAAAGGTTCCCGCCCCGACGGCTGTCAAGCCGGGCTGGGTCCGTCTCGCACCCAAGTTCTGCGGTATCTGCGGAACCGACCTTCACGAGTATATTGGCGGGGCGAATCTCATCCCCACGCCAGGCCACCCGCACCCCCTCACGGGTGAGACACTTCCCCTCACCATAGGCCACGAGTTCTCAGGCGTCATCGAGGAGGTGGGCGAGGGCGTCACCCACGTCAAGCCCGGCGATAAGGTGTGCGTGCAGCCCACGCTCTGGGACGACAGCTGCCGGTCCTGCAAGCGCGGCCTGGTCAACTGCTGCGACGGCAACGGCTTCCTGGGCCTGTCGGGCTGGGGCGGCGGCATGCAGGAGACCACCCTCGCCCCCGCCATCGCCGTCAAGCCGCTGCCTGAGAACATCTCCCTCGAGGTCGGCGCCCTGGTCGAGCCCCTCGCCGTCGGCTGGCACTCGGTCGACATCTCGCCTTACAAGGCCGGCGACACCGCCCTCGTCCTGGGCGGCGGGCCCATCGGCCTCTCTGTCATCCAGGCCCTCGTCACCAAGGGCTGCAGCAACATCATCGTCTCCGAGGTCGCCAGGCGCCGCCGCGAGTTCGCCACGCAGTTTGGTGCCCATCACGTCATCGACCCAGCCACCACCGACGTCGTGGCTGAGGTCGAGAAGCTGACGGGCGGCCTGGGCGCCGACGTCGGGTTCGACTGTGCGGGTGTGCAGGTCGCCGTCGACTCGGCCTTCAAGGCCATCAAGGCCAGGGGCACACTGGTCAATGTTGCTGTCTGGGAGAAGAGGGCCACCCTGAACATGAACGATATTGTCTTTCGCGAGCGTGCTTATATGGGAGGTGAGTAAAATCACACCAGAGACAAGAAAAAAGCGAAAAGAAAATACACGAGAAACAAAAAGAAAGGTACTGACATAACCATCATAGTTGCTACATATGTCCACGGAGACTTCGAAGCGGTCATTGAGGCCATCGCGTCTGGAAAGATGAATCCCGAAGGCATGATTACCAAGAAGGTCGCCATGGACAAGGTCGCAGATGAAGGCTTCAAGACCCTGATCGAGGATAAGGATAACCACGTCAAGATCCTTGTCGACCTGACGCAGCCAGTAGCATGAATGGAGAGTGAGCACGGGAACAATCCATCACCGATCAACCACATACGAGACCTGGGATAGGATAGCGAGAGAAAGAGAAAAAAAAAAGAGAAAAAGACAAAAACTCGAGGCGAGCATCTGCACATCTCCTCTCTAGTGCCTGCGCGCGTTGACTTTGAATTGATACCCGGGTGGCCATCATTTTGGTATTTTTTTTTTTGTTAGTTGAAATTATGTTGAGGAAATGTTTCGTTCCTTTTTGAGCAAGCTGAAGTGATCTTGTGGTCAGACATTGGCTGGTATCATTTAAAGTACCTGCTACATATAAGTCCTCTCAAGAAGTGTACAAGTCCGTGACTGAATGACTGACTTGACGCCAGTTTGACACAGGAGAGAGACGGATTTCAATAAAGTCATATTGTTTTTCTGATAAGAATTCAGCTATATCGCCATTATCTAAGCAGAGAGACAGAAGTTGTAGGAATATCATGCCTCAAATAGCTATCCGGAAAGAATACTTGGTTAGAGAAAGGAGCCCTTGCTTTGAAGAACAGAGAGGGGGAGAGGGAGAGACCAATACAATGTGAAGCACTAAGAAAGATAAAGCCAGCTCAGCTCTACAGTTTCTACCTTGAAGCCTGTGGCTATTAGATAAAGTATGGCGCAAGTCTTGAAGATAACTTTTTGCAGTTAAATCATGTTCAAAAGCAAGCACCAGTAATTACATGTCCTATGGCCCCCAAAAATAAAACAAGCATACATATGTATCAATTCAGGCTGTCACCACCTTCTTTGCTTGCCTTTGCTGGCCCTATGTTGATGGCTACCACACTCCTTGATTTACTCCTCCTCATATCCACTCAAGATATCATCCACCTCCTGTCTTTTCGCAAAGTCGAGGAACCTCTCGTCTGCATTGAGTGGGAAAAGAAGAGGAAAAAAAAGTCAGCAACAAAAACACACAACACACCTGAAAACAACATTCTTTTCTCCTTCTTCTCCTTCTTCCTTCCTCCTCTAGCAAGGGTTCCACAAAAAAACTTACAAGTAACCCTGGCACCCTCCCCCTCCGCAGGATCAAACAGCTCCTCCAGGTCCGCGCCGGTCACGCTCAGCCCCGCCTTGGCGGCGACCGCAGCCAGCTCGTCCGGGCCGAGGGATGCCTTGAGGGTGGGATCAGTTGCCGCCCACGCGTCCTTGAACACCTGGTTAGCAAGTCGTTGACGCTGCAGCCGGGCCGACATGGTGCTGAGGCCCCGGACGGCGCCTGCGCCTGCGCTCGTGGGAGACTTCAGGGCGGCGGCGGTGGTGGTGCCTGGGGGCGTACCCTCGGTCTTGGTCTCTTCTTCCGTCGTGGTGGTGTTGGTGGTGGTAGCAGCACCAGCCTGCTCGGGAGACTTGTATGGCTGTCCGGTCATCATTGTAATGAACTCTGTTGTTGTGGTCAGTCTTGATGCTCTCGATTTGTTCAGCACGAGGAAGCTTTTAAAGGGGGAGGGGGGGAGTGGCGAGGAGGGGTGACTTCGGCTAGTCTGATGCGTGAGGACAAAGGGGAAATAGCTGTTGTTTATTTGGGTTTTCTTTTCCTCCTTTATGTTCTTCTTACCGTCAAAGTTGATGGTGCCATCTCCGTCAAGGTCAACCTCCTTGATGATCTTGGCAACCTCGTCGTCGGTGATGGACGAGTTCGTCTTCCGCATCACCCGCCCGAACTCCTCGGCGGAGATGTTGCCACCTCGATCTTGATCCTGCGCATATGATTAGCTGCCGTTTCAGCCCCTTCCCTTCCTCCTCATGGAGTCCATCCTTAGGGGGGGAGGGGATACTCACGTATTCATTGAAGCACTCGCGGAAGATGGCGATCTCCTCGGCGCTCAGCTGTCTGACTGTAGCCTGTTGTTGTGGTTATTTGTACGTCGGTCAGCTTTCTCTACCAGCATCTAGAAAAACGTTATATCCACCAAAAGGGGTGCCCATGAGGCATGGGATATCCCAAGAACGAGGATCTCCATTCTCACCATTGTAAGGGTTTGTAGAGTGATGAGAGACTCTTGAAGATCTGGTAATATCAAAGGTATCCTCCGGATCTAAACGATGACTCCCTGTGCTTTTGGTTTGTCTTGCCTTCTCTCTCTCTCTCTCTTTTCCTGTTTCTTTCTATTCTTTCTCCCACTCACGTCAAAAATCGAAACAATTTCGTCTGTTCAATTCAGTCGTCTGTTCTTTTTTTTAAAGGGGGGGTTTTTTTTAAATAGTCAAGGTGGTCAAAACGAGAGCACGAAATAGGACAGACAGACCACAAAAGACCGATGGAACGATGGCGGTGGAGATTGGCGAATGTATCATGTGGGGGGTTCTCCCAAGGTTCGCAGATCCATGTCGATAAAATAGTGCCACTCATGCCGGTGGTATCACCGGAACAGGAGATCAGCTCCGAGGGGTTCTACCATAGTAAGTATACTCTCGTCGTAAATACAAAAAAAATGCACGGGCCGCCAACCTGAGAAAACGGGGCGTGGAAAAGGGATCCTCTCTCTCTCTCTTACAATATGTTGCCTCGCGAAGCCCGCAGAACAGAGTCATGGATAGAAGGGGAAATGATTTATTACTACTTTACGCACTTATTGGGCATCATGTACCCAGGATCTTGCCCTTTTACACGAGATGGATGCTGTTGGCCAGATAGAGAGACGGGTTTTTGTTGCCGTGGTCATACTCAGGATCGGGGGTGGCGAAAACTCGACTTGGGTCTGGTCAGTGAGTGCCATGAACAACGAGAAGGATGGAGCGGCTGTATTGACAAGGGAAACAATCCTGTTTCCGAACTCTCATCTTAACCACTACAACACGACTCGGATGAATACGTAGTGACCTTTTGGAGGGAGAGAGTTTCGGGTCTTTCTCCTCGTCGTGTGTCATGTCAACATGATCGACCCCAGGGCACACAACACAAACCTCCTAATTCACTGAGTCGCCGTTACTGCGTCAGCCAAGCAAGCCCTGTTGCTGATGAGCCACCCATTCTTTGTGTGTGTCCTCGGGAGGTTCCGCTGCTTGCATGAACTATCCTCGGGCCGCCTCTCCCCCAGCAACACACACACACACACACACACACAGACACACACACAGTCAGTCTGACTCAGACCAGACCACCGTCTTCCCCCCCCCCCCCCTCCCCTTCTGAACCCTTCACGATGAGATGTAACAACTTAACTCCCTCCCAGATCTCGATAGTATACAAGGCTGTTGAACTCAGTCTCCAGCGTCTCCAGCCTCCACTGGCCCCCATCCTCCCCCTCCTCACACACAAACGACAAGACACTAATGCCCGCAACAGGCAGGTTGTCTACACCAAAAGTCTGCGTCCAGCGGAGGACGAGCGTGTCACAGCCGACGGCGCTGGTGGCGGTGACGACGAGGGGGATTCTAGGCTGGCTCGCCTGGCTGTGCATAAAGGCCTGCTTGGAAGAGAACGTCACAGATCCGAGGGGCCAGCCCGCGAGGGCGTTGATGCTGTCCGACTTGTCGGTGAAGTTGTCTGCGAGGAAGCTCTGGGCGAGGGCGGCCGTGTAGTTCCCTATGAGGGCGGCGTAGGCCTCCGCGAGGGCGGATACCGTCTGGGAGCCGGCCACGAGCGGTCTGGAGCACGAGGTGAGACTGTCGCTGGACCCATCTCTTATAGATGCACCGAGGACGCTGGTGACGCAAGAAACAAAATACTGGACGCGCATTCTGAAAAGAGCCCGGGGGGGGGGGGATTAGGTGAGTATATTCCTTAGCTTGTCAGGCTGGGAGAGCACGGTCGTGTGTTCAAGAATCCTGATGCTGCTCGAGACAGAACATGTGGCGGGCGTAGTGATGTTCTAGGATGGACGAGGACGCTGCCTTAGGACCTGACGCCTGCCAACAAAGGTACAAAGCAAGGTCGCTCTGTTTTATAGTCGGAACATCTCTGACGATGCTGCGTAGTGTCACCATAACAGCCTTGCGGTCCCTGCTAGATCGTGGCTAAAGGTCATACTGCAGCTCAAGCCCAGCCGGAGAGAGAGGGAGAAGAGCATAGAACAATGGCACAGAGACCCCTTGAAGGGGACTTTTTAGACGTCTCAGCATCGTAGAAGCAGCCATCCGTAGGCAGCGAGCAGTGCCCGAAACATGAATCAAGGTGGTTGTTACTCTTGCCATCAATAATCGCCGCCGCAAGTAGGACTACGGGGTACAATGACACAACATCGGCCCATGGCGCTGGACTGTGGCAATGAACATGGAAAGAGGACACCGGGGGGAGTCCTGTCACCAGCCGTCAGCTCTGCCTGAACATGCAAAACACGACTGCTCTGTCCTATATCGCGACTGAGGGTCGGATCCACGAACCCTTCCTTTTCCTGTCTTCCTCTCTGTTCTTGTCCTCGAGACCACCGCACTCTCAAAACAGATGCTAGGTCAATTATGAGAGCCGGCCGAGATGGTAGTTTCTGCTTGTTGTATGATCGGGCAAGTTGATAGCATGTAAGCATCTGGCAGAGAGAATCATCACTTATCCTGGCCGGGCTGCCCAACCTAACAGTTACAGTTGCACAAAACAGGTGTCGAATCAAAGTCTGAAGATGTCTCGGGAGCCGGCATTGTTTTGCCACATCCGGGTACAAGACTTGCTGGTATTATTATTCCTTTGTCCTCTACAACCAGAGCGTGCGTGCATGGGCCTTTTTTTCCGAAAGAGAGCAGCAGATGAGCAGACGATCGTGATGATCCCCATCCACCAATCCGTCATCCGTTGGCGCCCCTCTCAAGGGAAATTGAGGCGTATAAAAATAATCGCCACCCTGGGTGATGGAAACAGTCGATGGTCTTCTGTGTCCGGACTCTGCACACTTTGGAGACATTAAAGAATAGGCGGAATCCGGCACGGCTGACTCGGGATCGAAGGGGGGGGTGAAGAAGGGGAGGGGCTTGTAATAATGGTCCGGCAAACCATCGTGATGATTTCTTTGCAAAGGGGAGAGGGGGAGAGAGAGAGAGAGAGAGAGAGAGAAAGAGAGAGGCGCAATACGAAGAACAAGATATGAGGGAATTTCAACATATCCATACGGAAAGTATATTGAGCAGACGTGGATGGGTAAGTAGTCATCGTGATAATAATCTCGTTGGCCCATACCGACTCCCGACCCTTTGTGGCCGAGTAAGAGACAAAAGGGTGAAGGGGCAGGGACAGTGCAGTGCCCTGGTGGGTCGTCCCGCCGTCTAGCCTCTTCCTGGTCTAGCGTCTGGAGACTATCGGCTAAAAGATGAGGCTTGGCATCCGTCAGAGCCGCAATCCCTGCTGGGAGGCAGGCACGACAGGGAGCTGGTGAGGAGATCTGCAGGGGTGGGGGGACAGGGGTACTGCCAGGGGTAGCACCAGGGGTGGGATTGAAGAGAAGGTGATAGCGCAGGGGTAGAGAGACAGGAGGAAGTGGAAGGCACGGAGGGGATGATCAGGGATCTGGCATCAGCCCTGGAAATCAGAACGTGTTCCTGCATTAACCGTGTCTCCAGGCCTCATATGATGCTCTGGCATGTAACACACTAAGTAAGGGTCCCTTGGAAGATTTTCTTACTTTTCTCTCTCTCTTTATCTCTGTCTCTCTCTCTCTCTCTCCCTTCCTCTCCACCCCTTCCCCTTCTCACACCTAAGGGGCTATCTCCGTTCGAATGGTCTGCTGTTCGTTGGTTGGGAACTTTGGGCCGTGGGAAGGTGCGTGGGATCCGCTGGAAGGGGGGGTCTCCTTCGCTCTCTTCCATGGGTTTCAACGGGCGGGTATAGAACGGGTCCCCCAGCGTGGGTCTAGGCCCAAAGAGGGAGGCCTGTCTGGCCTGTGAGGCGCCCGAGTCTCTATCAAATCTCGGACGCTTCGTTCTGATACGTCGATACGGCTTGACCAGACTTCGTGACAGGCCAGAGGCAAATTACTTCCGGCGCAGGGAGGCGAGAGAGCGAGCAATCAACTCCTCTCTCCCTCGCCCCTCTGTGCACTCCTCTCTCTCTTTCTCTCTCCCTGTATGCCCTCGTCGCTTCTTCCTTGGCCACTCTCCAGGCAAACGAAGATCCCACCCACACCACACTGCATCTTGTATTATCACAGCAGAAAACAGCCAAGGGAAGGTTAGAGAGAACACTACTGTTCCGTTCAGCGTAGTCAGTGGAGTGGGGTTGTAGTCTGCTGCATCTTGGACTTGACTACTTCTTTAGTATCTATCTGCATCTGCATCTGCATCAACTATAGTACTATGCATATTTCTATACTCTGCCTGTGCCTGTGCTTGTGGTTGGTTATGAACTAACTGACAATGTAACCCCCTTTTTTTCTTTTTTTTTTCTTCTTTTTTTTTTTGCCTTCTTCCTTTGCATTTTCCCTCCCTCTCTACCCTTTTTCTGTCTGGTCTTTTTTTCCTCTTGTCTCTTCTTTCCCCTGCCCTGCTCATTGGAACCCTCGTGGGGTGTGGGTCTGGTCTTTTATCACCCTTCTTTTTCTCTCTACCGATTTTCCGTTCCCTTTCCACCCTTCCCCCCCCCCTCCCTCTCCCCTCTGCTCCTCTTTTTTTTGTCATTCCCTCTCTAGGATCCCAGTCAAACTCTCTCCTGTCCATCCTCATCACCATTACATTCCCCCGACCACACGACAAACTTTTGGTCACGACGCTCCCTAAACTTTACCCATTGGGTATACACACATTCCTTTTGGTTGGCCTCCGAGTCAACATTCTGTCACTCCTTTTGTCTTTGCTCCCCCGCATTGTTCTTTTCTTGTCTATCGTGTTCATCTCGACTGAATTACGGTAGCAGGACGAGCAAGCCAACAACATCTCCTCGGTGGAGATCTCAGTATCGTTGCAACCGTCTGCTTGCTGTTCTCAGGCTCGTTGTGTCACCCTTGGGATCTTTGGGGCCTTTGAGCTCAGCATTGACCCTTCCATCCACCTGGTCCCCTCGAGTCTTTTTTTTTTATTCTATTTTGAAATTCTTTTTATTTTATTTATTTTTTTGCCGTCTTAATATTCGTCGGTCCTCCACGACTTGGCATATCTGGCCGTGCCAACCTGTGCGGCATCCTCATAGCCACTGTTTTCCACACATCGAGACTGGACAGACAAAAACAAGCCGATCCGAAGCCGACTTGACTTGCGCGCCTTTCCCTGCTTCTTCTTCTTCTTCTTCTTCCTCCTCCCCCACCCCCTTCCTCCTTATCTTTCACCATGTTGTCCTCGCGTGCCTTCGTGCTGCCCGCTGCCCTCCTGCTGGGCGCGGCGCAGCTCGTCGTCGCCCAGACGAGCAGCTCCTGTGACCCCGTCACCAACACCACAGGTTGTCCCGCCGACCCTGCCTTCTCTACCGAGCACGAATGGATCTTCAACACCTCGAGTGCGCCCTCGTCTTCCATGTGGACCATCACTGCCTCCTCGGACGCCATCACCTGGACCGACGCCGGTGCCAACTTCACCATCTCCGAGAAGGGCGACTCGCCTACTATCCGCTCCGAGTTCTACATCTTTGGTGGCCGTGTCGAGATCTGGATGAAGGCCGCTCCTGGCCAGGGCATTATTTCCTCTGTCATGCTGCTGTCCGACGACCTCGACGAGATCGACCTCGAGTTCGTCGGCGGTAACGGCACCGCCGTCCAGACCAACTATTTCGGCAAGGGTCTCAACAACATCACCTGGGAGAGCGACTTTGAGGTCTCGGGCGGCACTCTCGACGCCTTCCACAACTACACCGTCGACTGGACCAACAGCAGCCTCAAGTGGTACATTGACGGCGAGCTCAAGCGCTCCCTGACCCCCGAGGAGGCCAACAACACAAACAGCTACCCGCAGACCCCCATGAGGGTGTACGTTGGCCCCTGGGCCGGTGGCGACCCGGATAACGCCCAGGGCACCATCGAGTGGGCTGGCGGCGAGACCGACTACGACAATGGGCCCTACACCATGGCTGTCCAGAGCATCAAGGTCACCGACTACGGACGGGGTACGGCTTACAACTATACCGACATGACGGGCACGTGGTCCAGTATTGAGATGCTCAAGTAAGCAGCCCCTTTCTCTTGTTCTTCTTCTTCCCCCACCTCTCCTTTTTTATTTTTATTTTATTTTTTTTTATTTTATCTTTTATACTAACAAATAATCTCTTCACCACCACCACCAACAGCACCGACAAGAACTCCACGGCCGAAGAGACCCTCAACGAGGCGCCCGCCGAGAGCGTCTCAGAAAAGTTCAACAGCCTCCCGACAGGCGCCAAGGCGGCTGTCTTCGCTTGCAGCGGAGCCGCCGCTCTGGGTCTTGTGGCATATGCCGGCTTCTACTGCATCCGCCAGCGCAAGAGGGGCACCATGGAGGCCCAGATGGCGGCGCAGAAGATGGAGGACGAGCGCCTGGAGATGGAGGGCTACAAGGCCAAGGGCATCAACCCGGACGGCTTCTCCGAGGCCCAGCCCGAGTATGACGCCAAGACGGGCATGGCCACGCGCGAGGTGCAGGTCGCGGACTACAGCGAGCCCAACCATGAGAGGTTCGGATCCATCAGCATGGCGGCGGGTGCGGCGGGCATGAGCGCCGCGGCGAGACCTCTGCTGCGGAACGGCCCCGGCGCGGCGTCGCCACCGGGCACCCCCAACGGCTACAAGCACGACCCTTACTCGGACAGCTTCTCCCCCATCGACAACAACGGCTTTGGCGGCATGCACAGCCCACCGCCTGGTATGCCCCCCACCGCGCCCCTGCCTGGTGTTCCCAACCGCAGCTTCTCGAACCCCAACTCGCAAGTACACGACGACGGCTTCGAGACCCAGCCCCAGAGGAGCTTCTCCAACCCCAACGGGGGCCATGGGGGGGACCAATGGCGATAATCTGTGCTCGGAGAAGGAGGGGGGCAAGGGCAGGGCAGCTGCTGACGTGATGGTTCCAACGATGTCGAGGTTTTCTGCTGAGATGTCGAGACCGTAGCGTTGTTGCTGCTGTCGTCGTTGCTGTTGCTGCTGCTGCTGCTGCTGCTGCTGCTGTTTTGATAATTTTCGAATCCTGGGCTCGGAGTTCAACGGTGTGTTGGGAGTTCTTCCTGTCGTCCATCCATCATCCGCCTTCTATATTCAGACTCCCTTCTCTTTCCTGTGTGTGCGCGCGTTTATATCATCTCGTGTGGTTCATCTTGGGATTGGAGCTGGGGCTTGGTTGGAGATGGACCTCCTTTTCTCTTCCTCTTCTCTTTTTCTTGTTCGTGGCCTTCTTGGACAATGTTGATGTCTCTTTTTTTTTTTT
>JACWST010000327.1:0-35533 GCA_014850475.1 Cryphonectria naterciae | reverse complement strand
GAGGTGGATGGGTGGCTGTGATGTGTGGGGTGGCGTGGGGATGGGGGGGGGGGGAGAGGGGGAGGGGGGGAAGGGAGGCGGGGGGGGGGGGGGGGGGGGGGGGGGGGGGGGGGGGGGGGGGGGAAGGTTGTCGAGGGACTCACAGGCCCGATGACGCTCAGGTCCAACACGTCCAGGGCATTTTCGATAGGCGCCTTGTCTGGGTCTTCAGGCGGCGGCCGGATGAGCGTGGGCCGGTCATTGGCCCCTTCTTCGCGCATCTTGAAGCCCTCCCGGTGTCAGAACACACAAATCAGGCACCAAGTACGCAGGTAGGAAGTATGTAGACAGGTAGACAGATAGATAGGAGGCAATACTGGTCAGGGATTAAACTGGTAGGTAAAGACAGTAATCTTGAGGATCACAAGCTTGCAAGCTAGGTAGAAGGAAGGTGGACGCCAGGGGATGAAATCCTGACTGGCTTCGTCAGTGAATAACAACAGCTTCTATGTCAAGAAGAGAATGTCCACATGAAGAACATCCAGAGTGTCGAGGCAAAGATATTGAATAGATAAATGGAAAGAAATTCTCTGGGGCGTCGAGCGCATTGGGTCTGGCCTGGCCTGGTCTGTTCTGTCCACGTCCCCTGGCGATAAATAAAGTACTTTACGTATCCGAACCCTCAATATCGTTTTTGCCGAGGTTCGGCGTCTGAGCATGCTCGCGTTTGAAACCTCTGCGCGCTGTAGAATTCCCGTGTTAATGCCGCCCCAGTTTCGCCCTTAGGTAGCAAGCATAGCGCTTTGCCTTTGCTGCTAGATTATTACAAGCCCGCAGCCAACTGCATGTGAGGACCCACCAGTGCTAAAGAGCCTGACCAGTACTGTACATAGTACTTCAAGTACTGTAAATACTCCAAGTAATACATGAATTGAAGCCCCAAGTTCGGCTTTCTAATCTTTAGATGATAGTGGTCTTGGAAATTTCGGAAGAGTCCTCTCCCTATAGCATTGACATTCAAATACATGCTGAACGAGAATTGTTTGCATACAATAACAGCATGCAAAAGACATGCAAGAAATTCATTCTGTGTGAGGGTTACTGCAGTGAGTGACTTACAGTACTGGCCCGTTGCTTACCTGGCAGGCACCTGCGCTGCCCTTCCTAGATAGCTTCAGCCATCCTAGCCCTGGCTGGCTTCACTTCCTTCCTTCCTTTCTTCTCTCAACTACTTACTCTGCAGCAATTCGGACTTTCACATCGGCTGAGCTCTCTTTGGCTCCCCATTCTGGCTCTCTTCATGTCCCCTCTTTCTCCTCGGCCCGCCTTCGAAGGTTGACAGTGTGATAGGCACGTTTCCAGACCTTCTTGTGTACAATGTCCCGCACGCTCTAATCATTGAATTCCAGACCCGAGTGAAACAACACCTGGTTCATGGCAAGTCCAGCAGTCGGAACCCATTTCTCGAGCTCCATCTGGTCCCCGTGCACACCTACAGCGTTGATCACTCCGTCTTGGCTTGTTGGGCTGTATAGCCTCCGACCATTCAGGCACGTTCTCTCTACTGAACATTGGAAACGGCCACTCAGGCATTGTGACGTCTTCGTTAGCCGCCTCAGCTGATGCATGTCTCGACAGTTCTAGACGACACCACCTCTCAAGGCTAGCGAGCTCCCTCGTGACTTCTTCGAAATTGACCTTGTCATCCTCATCATCCGCAATGTGGCCGGTGCCTTTCACTGATGATCGGAGCCCGAGAAAAAGGCGTGCGATTAAAGCCATGAGCAGCTGCCGTTCGAGGTGTCCCCGCCGCAAAGACGTTCTGCAACATGCCCAAAGCCGCAAATTCCGACCAGAAACCACGCATTGCTTTTCAGGCCAGCAACGCTGATCAAGAGACATTCCCATAACACCGCTAACGCTAAAAAATCTACCAAGTCTCGGGCCTGGTGACAGGTGTGGGGGGAGTGGCAGACGGACACAACACCCAACGAGCGGGGCGGTCGAGTCTCGTATTATATCGCCGCCTATAAGGAGCAGAAGACTGAGGATATATCGCCAGGGTTCAATCGCTCACTCAAGAGCTGCGCTGCTATGCTGCTAGTCGTCGTGTTGATCAAATTCCTTGCTGTTTGATATATCACTCAACACACGAAGCTGGCAGGCCCTCGTACTTAAGAGACCCAGCAGAACATGTCAAACGGCACGTGCTTGTCCTCATCTAGGGGCCAAGATACAAATCATCGTTGTCACGTGAGTGTCAGATCGAGGGGGTATTCAGCCGCACCAGGCCTGATCTTGACCCCGACATCGACGGGTACTCTGTGCCTTTGATCTTCCGCTCAGTAACTCCAAATCTCAACACTTCATCAACAAGACTTATGAGAGTTCATCGGATCTCCCGGCCGTAAGAGTCATTTACATGACACCACCCTCGCGGTGAGGCTCTTTCGGATCCCCCTTTGGGACCCATGAAGGCATGTCCCAGACCTACCAAGAACATTCATTGTGTGATTCATTAATCATGTCCCAACCGTTGACCTGGGTTGTTGAGAGCTATTGACGAACTATTTGAAAGGTTTCTAGATGTCCAGAGCAGCTGAGGATCATGCCATGAGATACTATGGCATCTCCGGCGTTTGCATCTCGAGGAACGTATTCCTCGTCAGGAAGGTGACGTCTGGGCGGGCTCGGATTGATGCAGGAGTTATTTAGGTCTTCGGATCTTTCCGGAGACGTATGGGTGGGTTGGGAAAGAGTTTCATTACTCTCTGGTGAGATGGTTATAGAAGCAGAGTATCTCAAGTATTTTACTGAATGAGATCACTTGACTGATGGGTGATTGTAGACACCGAAGATGTCCGTACCTCCAAGGTAATAAACATAGATCAAACAACGATGAAGCTAATATTGTGCAATCACTTTATACACTTCAATATTCAAAATTTTCGTCAATTGCCCATATGACGGCTCTCCCCATTTTCTCCCCCTGCTCTTTTCGTCTAACATATCACGGCATAATTCTTCGCTGGCCATTCTCAGGCCATGCAGGACAATTATCTGCACAGCCCTATCCGCATGATGCAGACCGGTGTAAGTCAGCCCCTGTAACCCACTACTGTGGTCGCGCAGAAGCGAGGAGCGGGATGCAAGGGAATACGAGGAATTGCTCGCCTCAATGACACGTTGTTTGTCTCTTTCTAGGCTTATCGTCTCACCGAAGTTTTCACTAGACCACTGTCTACTACCCTCTTTCCCCACCCGTCCTGAGTCGATCTTTTCTACCGACGGCAGGAGGAGCGTATCGCCTCTACGCGACGAGAGGTCTAGCCCGCATGCACGATGCGCTCGTCATGTCCGAGTCGAGACAAGCCGAGCTTACCTTGCCTGCATCGTAGGCTAATAGTGCAATGCGCGTGTAACGGTGGCTTGACGGCCTCCCACGAATGAGTGTTTTTTTCGGCAGCCAGCGCGTGTGCATGTCGGGGAGCTTCGGGGCTGAAGAAGGCTGACACCATTCCAGACCGGAAAGCAGTATTTGAACCCCCCTTTGGGTCCCCTGCTTTTGAGTCAGAGACTGCTTCCTGTCTTCAAATCCAAAGCCGTGAACGGAAAAATTGAATACTTCTTTCTCAAGTACCAGACTGGTTAGGTGGAAGTTATCTACACTGTTCGTCTCGTTGAGATCCCCTTCTTGACAATGGCCAAGGGCAAATTCGAAGCTGCTGTTGCTCTCTTGAGCGTATTTGGGAGCCCCCAGATCGAGTTCTGCAACTCGTCCGTTTATGCCACTGGCCCTGGCTGTCCTGTAGACCCTCCAATTTCAGGTGGCGGTACTTGCTATAACCTGACGATCTCATCGCCCCAGTGCTGTGAGCCTCAATGTTCCTTACTCCTGTTTTTTTCTTCTTCGTCTCTCGTTATTTGAGGGAGTCCAGGCTGACTTTGCTGGATGATTAGACACATGGGCAGACTTTCCTGATGCTCCAAGTGACCTGGTTGATGATGTGAACTTTGTCTATGTCCCAGAAAGCTTAGGAGGATGCAACTTCTACAAGTGTGTCTTGTCTTGGAGTGCAAAAATTCTACCTCCTAATGTGATTAGATGGAAATGTCATGAGGATACTGACAATCCAATCAGGACGCAGAACTGTACCACCACCCCAGATGAAGAATGGGATGCAGTCGCCTATGGGCTGTTTGATCTTGAGGCAAGGTCTCCTTTTTGTACATGGTTGAGCTTTGTGATTCTTCACTCACTAACTCTATATCTCTGTAGTGCCGCTATCATCTGGCTGAGAATATCCAGAGTTGGGAGTGTGGTTCCTCTGCTTCTTACCGTTAGGGAGTTCTTTTTTGTCTGAAAGACGAGCTGGTCTTGGGCCAGTGAATTACAGGATTATATTAGTTGATAAAAAATTTAATTACACAGTGTCTGCTCATGGAAGATAATTCTCTTTCCTTGACAGCTGAGAACCTTGAATTCGACAAAAAGTCTACCCTGTCAAAGAGGTGTTGCTGCTGTCTATTGTCTAAAGAACGAAACACTTCGTCTATGTCTGAAAACTCTCCTGTTGCTGCTAGGCCTCGATCCCTCTAACCTTGAATTCCATCATACCAAGCCAAGGTAAGCCATTCTTCAACTCCAAGAGATATCTTACAAGATCCAGCGTCAATGTTTCTTTGCCAGACCCACACATTAACATATCTAATAATGTCTTGTGTCGCCGCCATCTACAAACCTAAGTATATGTGATGATATTAATACTTTCTGTCAGCCCAAATTTACTTAGCTTACGCAGATATCAGCGCCCTCAGAGCAACCTTCAGTCTTCTCCACCTGGGCACAGTGGCCCTCCTCGGACGGCCCGCCACCACCAACTCGAACAAAAAACTTCCCTCCCCCTCCTGCTGCTCCCGCAAGACTCTCAAAATCTCCATGTAGCTCTCGACGGCCACGATCATGGGCCGTCTTGACTCGTCGGGCAGCCAATCCATAGTCGGCCTCGCCTCGGTGTAGATGAAAAGGGCGGCATTGAGGAGCCTCTTCCGAACCGAGGCCAGCCTCGCCAGCCTATCCTGCCTCCTGTCGTCCTTAGACATGATGGTGTCCACCACGACCTCGGGGGTCAGGCCGGCCTCGGCCAGCCACGTCGTCGGCAGGTAGACACGCCCCATAGCCGCGTCCACCGCGATGTCCCGCGCGATATTAACGTACTGCAGCGCAATTCCCATCCTTCCTGCGGCCTTGGCCACATCCGTTTGGCGGGCGGGAGTAATGGGGTCCCTGCTGTGGTGCGTGATCAGGGCGAGACAGAGCTCCCCAACCGTCCCGGCGACTCGGCTGCCGTACTCGCGCAGGTCGTCCTCGTCGGCTATCGGGAAGCGTCGCGCCCCCTTGGTGTCACTGGTGAGACGGAAGCCTGCATCCGTCTTGAACCCTTCTAAAAGGAGGTAGAGTGGTTCAGGTGGTAAGAGGGACGTCGGGAGGTGGGTGAGAGCAGATCGTGCCGAGGCGGGGAACTCGCTCTCGATGTAGGCGCGTATCATGTCAGCGTGCACCGAGGGAGCCGTGTCGGGCTGCTTGGGCTTGTAGACGAGGTCCAGGTGATCCTTGAGCCTGCCGATCCAGGTTGAGGTGGGGAGCCCTTCTGGAGGTTCGTCGACGAGGTCATCAGCCATGCGGCAGTACGAGTACCTAAAATATCACCGGTAATCAATCAGTCAGTCAGTCGTCTTGGTTTTTGGCGTGTGTGTGTGTGTGTGTGTGTGTGTGTGTGTGTGCAGCAGAGCAGCCTCTGCAGGATGATGGTGCTATGCCTTACAGTAATACCAAATCGATCCTCAGCCGCCCCGTGAAGGTCGAGCTGGCAAGATAAAAGCTCCGACTCTTCCTCTTGAGCCGCTCCACCGCCTCCTGAATCCCAGTCACGCGATCGTCTCGCTCCTCGGTCCAGTTCATGTACAAGGCCTTCACCAGCATGACAGGCGAGGGACACTCGGGGGCCGACTCGAAGGCATCCGGGAACGCGTCGATGACGGCCAGGGCATTGTCGAAGGCACCCAGCCCAAAGACGATCAGCGCGTTGGTGGCGAGGAAGAAGACAGCCTCTTCGATGTCTAGGCTCCCTACCAGCGTGGTGCCAAGTTTGGTTCCGGACTCGATGGACCACGTGCCCCGGCGCAGCGCGCCCTCGTCCACGGCCCAGAGATAGATGGTCGACAGTAGGATCGGGAGAAGAGTGCTTGTGAAGGGCAGGGAGACCATGAACAGACCGCCGAGGCTCCAGGTCAACAAGGCGAAGGGGCATGCCCAGGCTAGAATCAGACCCAGGTACGTCCCAGGTCCACCACTGGAGACTAGCCAGAATCCCACCAGGGCGAGGTCCATGATGGCAACCTGGACCAGTCTGTGCAGTGTGGCCCTGAGCCAGGACGGAGGGCCCAGGTAAGCAGCGTGGAGGAGAGGTTTGTTGACGAGATGATACAGCATGGAGGTGTTGTATGTCTGCACGACGAAGAAGAAGAGCTCCTCGGCCGGGATGGCCCAGAAGGTTGGGCCGACGATGGCATCAGGTGGATAGGTCCAGACATGCTGCCGGATGAGAAAACTATCCCAGGGTATGGTGGCAACGACGGCGATGGTGATAAGGATGAAGGTCTGATACCAGTGCCGAGGGGTGAGAAAAGGGTAGTTGCATAGGGTGAGTAGGACGGCAACAGGGACGGTGAATTTCAGGTGCCTGTGTGTATGTGCACTTGCTTAGCCATGGGTCCAGTCGAGTTCCAGAGGAGGACGAGGAGAGTGAGGGGGGAAAAGAGAAGGGAAGAAAAAAGAAAGAAAAAAAACTTACACAAGAGCATAGTCGTATGCCATGATGGAATGATTGGGTAGGGGTGAGAGGATAAATTGCGCTCGAAATGTGCTATAAGTACATGTTCGGCTGTATATAGATTGAATTATAGTATCTTGGAGACTGGTTGGCGGATTCTTGATGGTCTCCCCAAGAGTATGGAGACCTTGTTGGCTCGAATTAATTAGCATGTGCATATCACATCTGTGGCCCAAGATCTGTGGCCCAAGAACCAGATGACAAACTGAAATGTGAGGATGCAGAGGGGTGACTTACAAGACGGGTATCAATCAATCAATCAAAACGCTGGTTACAAGTAGCAGAAGATTCACTTCGGGATTCCGAGTGCTTGCTGGGCTGGCTGAACATGGGCTCTGCCGGGCAAACGAGCGATGGTAACGCACAGGGCGTCTTTGAATGGTCAAGAGGGCGGAAAGCAACACTGAGGATAATGCTGGAGAGTCGCGAGCATGGGTGGAACTGATAATGCCTGTGGAAGGACCTGGCAGAAGACCATCGAGGGGAGAGAAAACGAAAGGAGGTTCTTCTCTAATCTGTTGTCAGCCCAAGCCCTGTTGCAAGCAGTTGGGAGAAGCTCCGGACACCGATTGATTGAGTGTTGGACAAGAGCTAATTTTAAGGCCCCCCGCGGCATTCGTTGATGAAATTACTGCGCCTCTCAGTTTCAGCCGCTACAGTGCCGTCAGTTTTTTGTTCAACGATTTAGTCAACCGTTTTCCTCTCTTCTCTTTTCTCCTCCCTTTGTCCAAGGCTGGCAAAATACAAAATACGAACCATGACATCAATTCATTATTTGCATCACGGTCCAAGATCATGAACAAGGAAACCAACAGACATCTTTTCTCATCATTCACCTCGTAGACTCGCAATCGTACCCCGGAACGCGTATCAAGGTCGGATATTACGGGGTTACTTCCCACGCCTCGTTATTTCTCTCTCTCCCTCACACACACACACACAACAAGTGGTGATGTCATGACTTTGGTGATGTCGCCCAGATCCTGGGTCAGGCCACAAGAAGAACCCAGCACAGTCATTGATTAGCCTTCCCAATAGTACGACCATAGTGTTGTTTACAGTCTTTGTCATAGTATAAACTGTCATGGTGCTTCCGTAGCAGGGGCATGGCGACGCCATAATTTACTGCCGCGGCAAGTAAAATGGCTCCTCCGTTGGTCGTTTGAGAAATGTGGTGCGGATTCATCAGTAGAATTATTCTCGGTCATCAGCACCTGTCTTGATTATTTTACACGTTGGTTGCGCCCGAGTCCCAGGTCTCTCGCCCTTCTCCGTGCTAATACTATTTGTTCACAGCTCGCGAAAACCCACTGGCACAAGGTTTGTTGCGTGGACCATAAATATCAATATTCAAGAAAGGGATATTTTGTCAGCAATGATGAAAAAGCAGCCGGCAGCTCCCAAGACGGCCGTGGTCATCGGTGCGGGCGCAGGTGGCATTGGCACGGCGGCCAGGCTGGCCAAGGCCGGGTACAAAGTGACCGTCGTGGAGAAGAACGACTTCATCGGCGGGCGGTGCAGCCTTCTCTACTCAACACCCACAAGTAGTAGCAGTAGTAGTAACCTACGGGCGCAGCAATATCGGTTCGACCAGGGGCCCTCGCTGCTCCTGCTGCCCAAGCTCTTCCGCGAGACCTTCCACGACCTGGACACCAGCCTGGAGGCAGAGGGCGTGGACCTGCTCCGGTGCCCGACCAACTACCAGATCTTCTTCCACGACGGGCATGTCTTTAAGCCGTGCACCGACCTCGCCTCCATGAAGGCCCAGATCGAGCACTACGAGGGCAAGGAGGGTTTTGAGTCGTACCTGGCCTGGATGGCTGAGTCGCACCGGCATTATGAGCTGAGCGTAGAGCACGTGCTACACAAGAATCACGATAGCATTAGGACCGTGCTCACCCCTTTCTTTGCCCTGATGGCGCTGCGGCTACACCCCTTCGAGAGCATCTGGAGCCGCGCGAGCAGGTACTTCAAGACTGAGAGGCTGAGGAGGGTATTTACCTTCGCGACCATGTACATGGGCATGAGCCCGTTCGATGCACCGTCGACGTACTCGCTGCTGCAGTACACCGAGGCTGCCGAGGGGATCTGGTACCCTCGTGGCGGCTTCCAGAGCGTGCTGGCCAGGCTGGTCGATGTGGGCGTGCGATTAGGCGTCAACTACCGACTTTCCTCTCCAGTTGAAAATATATTGACAAGTCCAGACGGGCAGACTGCGACCGGTGTGAGGCTGGAGAGCGGTGAGGCGGTGCTGGCGGATACCGTGGTCGTGAATGCGGACTTGGTGTACGCATACAGCAATCTTTTCCCAGGCAGCAGTTGCATGAACGATGCAGAAGAAGAAGAAGACACCGTAAAGCCTGCTTCTGCTGTTGCTGCTGCTGCTGCTGCTGCTGCTGCTACCAAGGCCATCTCAACCTACGCCCAGTCTCTCCGCAAAAGGGACGCCTCCTGCTCCTCCATCTCCTTCTACTGGAGCCTGTCCCGCAAGGTGCCCGAGCTGGGCGTGCACAATATCTTCCTGGCAGACGAGTACAAGGAGTCCTTCGACGCCATCTTCAAGAGGCAGACCCTCCCCGAGGACCCGAGCTTCTACGTCAACGTGCCCAGCCGCATCGATCCAAGCGCGGCGCCCGAGGGCTGCGACGCCGTCATCGTCCTCGTGCCCGTGGGCCACCTCGTCGCGACCAAGGACCAGGAAGACAACGAGCAGCAGAAGCAGCAGTACTGGGACGGCATCATCTCGCGCGCCCGCTCGGCTGTTCTCGCCACCATCCGCGCCAGGACGGGCAGCGCAGCCCTCGAGGCGTCCATCATCGATGAGATGGTCAACACGCCGCTGACGTGGCAGGACAGGTTCAACCTCGACAAGGGCGCCATCCTGGGCCTGAGCCACAACTTATTCAACGTGCTCTGCTTCCGGCCCTCAATACGCGCTAGGGCCCTGCGGGGTGCGTACTTTGTTGGTGCGAGCGCGTATCCTGGCACCGGCGTGCCCATCGTGCTGGCTGGTGCCAAGATCACGGCCGAGGAGATTCTGCGGGATGCGGGTGTCGAGATACCGTGGAAGGATAAGGAGCCCGTTGTTCAGGATCAGGGCGTGCCACAGGAGGGTGGAAGGGCTGGTGGTCCTTTGGACCACATTGGGCACAGGACATTTGTCGACGAGATTGTGCTGTTGATCTTGGCCATTCTGGTAACCATTGGTGCGATCATGGCCATGAGCAATGGTCTGGGGTCTTTCTATGTGCTCAAAGACTGGTAATTAGTTCCTCTGGGTTTAAAATCAAGTAGAGAATGCAGATCAAAATATGAAGAAGCACTGACCTGTACAGCTGCCTCCTGTGGCCCTATTCACCTTGATGAATACTGTGATATTAGAGAAGAGGTCAGTAATGCATCATCCTGATATGAGCTTGTAGTGCTTACAAATCCAGTCAAGTATCCAGGCTTCACAATTTCCATTTGAAAGGGGGTCTGCGAAGAGGGGCTGTGGTAGAGGATGAAAGAAGGAAAGCCAGCCAGATCCTAGCAGCCTGAAGCTATCTCTGAGAGGCAGGGTAGGTGCCTGCTCCTGCGTATACATGGGGCACTCCTCCAACTATATTTGGACTTTTCATTCTCCTTTCTCTCTCCCTCTGTGTGTGTGTGTCTGTCATTTTATCAAAATTTGCATTACCTTCCTATCGACGAACCAATCCACCTTCAAGATAATTATGTCTCAACCTTTGGTGGTTTAACCTATCTTGAGGCTGAGCCTAAATGACGACAGTGATGCAGAATTCACCAGCTGACGAAAGTGCACACAAGATGCCTTGGCCATGGTCTTGCTGTAAAAGGACCGGTCCACACTTTTTGGCCAACCAGTGATCCTGCAGGATGATAACTAACACCTATGAACAGTCCTAGGCTGCTATGATATGTGGTCATGTCTTCTTATGTTATGTCCCCATTTTCCAAGATAAGGAAGCACGATGCCCCTTTGGAGGTAGTATGAATTTCTGAATTTATAATTACCAACAATGAAGACGACTACAGCTTAATGTGGCAACCCTCTTTGACCTCTTTCGGTATGTATGCTCGTTCCCCTTGGTGCCTGGGTCTAATTAGCGTTCTCTTGGGATCCATGGAGCTGAAGCTGACTACTGTGCCGCGGTCATCTGTCGACGAGGGCATGCCAAGGAGGATGTCCCTTCAAATGAGGTCAATCACATTCCCCCCAGGTCATAAGCCAACGTATTTAAGGAATATTCTATGTTGCACCACCACCACCACGGCATACTTTACACAGTCCCTGGAGAGACATGTCCACCGTGACACGTACCATGCCTAAAGCTACTGTAGCTGTTGTTGGTGCTGGTGAGTTCTGTTCCATCAGCGGCATGTGGCATTCCATGATCATTCAGACAACAATGGCGCTGTCCAGTGGAGACGGATATCACGGTATTAACAACTGTTAAAACAGGGCCTTCCGGGCTTTCGATGCTGAAGCAGCTGCGCGAAGATGGCTTCTCGGTCACGGGTTTCGAGCGCCGAGAAAGGGTTGGTGGTCTCTGGGCATACTCGGAGGATCCTTCACACACGACTGCATTGCCCAGTGAGCCGCTCTCTATTTCCTTTCGTCGGTGAACTCGTCTGCCGCTAAGAGAGAATGATCGACACTAATTCTTGATATGCTGCTCGCAGGGACCGTCACCAACCTGAGCAAATACACATGTGGCTTCAGTGACTATCCGATGCCAGAAAGTAAGTAGGCCCCCTCAAAACGTAGAAGAAGCAAATGAGCATGGAGACCAAACGACAATTGCTGCAGGATACCCTATATTCTTGAAATCACACCAGTTCCAAGAGTACTGTGAGGATTATGCTCGTCACTTTGACATGTTGAAGGACTGGGTTCTCAACACGTCCGTCAAGAAGGCATTCCGCAACGCAGACGACACTAAATGGTGTCTCGAGATCGACACAAAAGGCAGCCAAGGTCCTCGGACGCTCGAGTTCGACAAGGTCGTCTTTTCCCACGGCTATCAGACGAGGGCAAACATACCTCACTTTGAGGGGCAGGATCAGTTCGAGGGCATCATCATGCACTCGCAACAGTACCGAAAACCTGAACTCTTCGCCAACAAGCGCGTCATCGTCCTGGGCTTCTCCTCGACCTCTGCCGACATCCTACCCGATATCCTGCCACATGCTGCACACCCTATATACGCTTCCCACCGGCGCGGGGCCGTCCCCTTTCGCAGGTTCCGAAAAGGTGTGCCCACCGACGCACTAGCGACATGGCGGCGGCGGCAAATCACCCACTTCCTACAAGCCCATCTTCCCAACTTTGCTCAGATCTGTGGCGATCTGGCCGTCAAGCTCTACATCAGGCTCGCGTACCCGAACCTGGATCCTGAGTGGCGCCTCACCGACATCGCCAGCATCTCGCTTAAGGTGCCTGGCGCCCTGCCCTTCGACAACGTGCTGCCCTTCCTGCGAGACGGCAGCATCCAGTCAGTGCACGGCATCAAGAGGTTCCTGGGCCCCAAGAAGGTCGAGCTCCTAGACGGGATGGTACTAGACGATATCGACGCCGTCATCATGTGCACGGGGTACAACGCCGATTTCAGTGTCGTGGGGCCTGACGTCCTGGACACCAGTGTGCCGACCGCTCACGGATACGCTGCTGCTGCTGCTACAACATCCAAGGGTGGAGGTGGTGGTCGTGGTGGCAGCGAGATGTACCGCCTGTGGATGAATATTTTCCCTCCCAAATACGCCGATTCGTTCGCGATGCTGTGCTACTCGGCCTTCGGCAAGTCCAACGGCTTCAGCTTTGCCGACGTCACCTCGATGGCCGTGTCCAACGTCTTCCGTGGGACACACCCTCTACCGTCACGCGCCGAGATGGAAAAGTGGGTGGACGAGCACCAGGCCTGGGTTGCCTCGCGGTGGAAACTAGACCACAGCATCGACACGAGCATGGTCAGGCAGTGGGAGTACCAACGGTGGCTGCACGACGCCGCGGGCACCGGCATGGAGAACCTGAGCTGGATGGGCTGGAAAGGGTGGAAGTTCTGGTGGAAGGACAGGAAGATGTACAATCTGATGACCAACGGGATCGAGACGGCGCATATGTACCGATATTTTGAGACGGGGAAGAGACGAACGTGGGATGGGGCCAGGGAGGCCATCTTGAAGCTAGACGAGGAGAGGAAGAGGGTGCTGCCTATTACGCCGGAACAAGAGAAGGAGTTTGTACCAGATATGAATGGTTGAACATTTTGGTGCATCATTCTGATTATAGACAAATTCTCAATTGCATGCTTGCTCATCAAACCAGACTCAAAATGCCCTGGCCAACGCTGCTCTCTCTCTCTCTCTCTCTCTCCACAGATACTAATCATTCGAGACCCGATGAATGTCAAACCATTCTAGAATCTTCCCATTGCGTGCTCTTAAGTGAAACTCCACAAATCAATTCCGCTTCAGCTTTATGAGGGCAAACAAAAATTCCAATCATGAAGCAGGCACCAAGCAGACGTCGCATCTGCAGTGCAGGTGGTTGAGTAATCTTTATTCAAGGATTACCTCCGGTGGCTTGCGGTAGTTGATTACATGGCGTCAATGGTGGTGGTGTTCTTACTGCTTTGCCACGAGCGTATCTCCCTTAATTACTTGGGCAATCAACGATATGGGTGTGGGAGATCTCCTCAACTTCCCAAGTAATCATCTCTTTGAAGATGCATAATCACCTGAAGATGATTCGAGGCCGTGTATGGATCACTCATCAACAATCACATAATGACGACAAACTGCCAGGCAAATGTTGAGAGTATGATAGAGGGAATCAGTCGAAAGCACAAAAATATATAATGTACATTTCTCGCCTGTCTAGAAATTGGAGGCAGTTCTCCATCAGAGATCAAAGCCTCGAAGTCAATTGAGCATCTGCAAACATCTACATCTAATTTCCGTACCATTTTCCTGCTTCATTACATAGACACATCTCGCTTCAGCCAGTTGCCCACCATGTCTACACAATATTCTGGATTGCTCCCCGAGTGGCTGGAGAACAACAAAGTCTTCACCAAGGACAAGTTCCCTACCCTGCCAACTCCGTGGCACATGACCGAGCGACGTCAACCAGCTATAGAGAGTGGGCAGACTACTCTCGTGCGTACGTAGCAGTCCCCCTACTCTCGATGATCCTCTCGTCTAGACTGACAAAATAACAACAACCATGCTCTGTGCACTCAACAAATAGTAACCTGCCTTGACCCGCGCTGCGTGCCCGAGACATTCTTTGGGCCCGAGTTGGGAGGAGCCACCTTCCGCAACGCTGGAGGCCGGGCCACGGACGACGCCATCCGCAGTATGACCACGCTAAGGGCTCTCGTTGGGCTGAAGACCATCGCTGTCGTCCACCACACCGGTAGGTGATGTTTTACTCCGTTCACACGTGCACGCGCATACTTGCACTGCCCCAGATCTGATCGTCTCCTATTAGATTGCGGCGTCATACACTTGACTCCCAAGGACATCATCGGCACGGTAGCGCAGAATGGTGCTGTAGCCGAGGCCGAGGCTGAGAAGATCGACTTTAAGCTGTTCACGGCCGACCAGTTCGAGGAGTCGATCAGGGAGGACGTTCGCACCTTGAAGAATGCCCCGACCTTGGCTGGCGTTAATGTTTACGGCTTCAAGCTGGACACCTTCACTGGAAAGATCGAGCCAGTGGATGCATGAGCTCAGATCCGTAAAAGAAACCGCGGTATGAAGGTTTCTGCAAGGGGTACAGAATTATTCATTCAGGGGATACACGTAATACCTGTCCAATTCGAAGCACACTCGTTCATAGACAAAGGAAATCATGCTTTACTTTTGTTCATTTGCCATTTCGCTTGCGCTTATGTGCCGCCTGCTCTCTCCTTTCGCCCTCCTTGCGTTGATAACCTCGTTCCCTCTCGAGGTATTGAAGACCATGGGACTCGCGAACAAGGCGTGACTTAGCTCGTGGCTTGCTGATAGCCTAAAACCGCCCTAATCTGTCATATGCTATGATTTGGTCATGGTCTCTTCAGTATCTTGACTTTGCTTTGTCGAGGATCTAAATTGATGAGCTGTGTGATATGGCACATGGCTATGCTATAAGCTGAGCATACTGCTTCTAGCAGCTGCACACGAAGTAAAACGAAGCTCTCCTGTGTAGAGAAGAAAGCTGTCAGTCAAAAATGAACGAATGTTTCTCTGCAGGAGAGCTGTCGAGGAAGACTTACCTGGCCTCGACCTCCGGCCGGAACCGAGGTCTCAACGTTCTGCTGGACCGCACCCTTCTTCTTCTTGGGCTTGCAGGGCTGGACCCGCCGTGTCACACAATGGCCAGCGGCCCAACCCAGGCCCAGGCCCGTAGCCCCCGGCTGTTGAGCCCACAGAGTAGCCCCATTGAGGTTGTTCAGCCTGGTGCATGGTTTTGTTGATGCCCCCCTCCCCCATCCTCATGTGGCCTGTCCTCTTTCCATCATGGTATGGGGTTCTCTTGCCTTGTCTTGTATCGTGTCTTGTCTTGTCTGTCTCGTTTGGGGTCTTGGCTTGTCTTGTGTCCTCAGGTTATGTTGGCGTTATTGAGGCTAGGTTGATAGGGGAGGGGGAGGTCAAAAGAAGTGGTTGAGGATGTTTGGTGTTGACCCAAAAAGGAAAAAAAAGTTTGACACGTCGAGAACCCTTGATGTGGGTTGGTACCTAGTAAGTATATGTACTTAAGTAGTGATTGGTACCTGGCTCATCGACGATAACATCTTATCAACTCCTTTCGTACTTATTGTCTATAGCATTGTATCAATTGTCTACCACTCCTGCCTCAGATGCCATGCAGCCCTGCATAGTGCCCTTTGGAAACTGGTCGATGCTTGTGGAATGAGTATGGGGGGGGGGGGGATACAGATGCAGCCAGTCAGCCCTGTGGCATGATTTTCTCCAAGGGAAGGCGCTGCACTGACCATTGCTCCCCCACTCAGCCATGGCTCTGCTTGGCTGGGCATGGGATTTTTGACAGAAAGAGTTGGTACCTTGAGCACCATGATGGGAATATCTGGTTTTTTTTCTGGATAGATTTGGTCCAATGACCATTGCTCATTGAAGGAAGCTCTGCATAGACTAAGCACATGCAGCAGGTTTGAGGATCTCCAGACTGGCTGGTCCAGTATCAAAGCAACTGCCCTTGTACATGATCGACTGTTATGAGCAGCCTCCCTCAGCCCCCCTCTTTGATATTCATCTTCATGGGCTTGTGATATCCGTTCCCTATTGGTGATTGCCATGATTCTGTGTAGGGTAAGGAGTGTTAAGAGCCCTCCCCAACGATCACAGGGAAAGCATCCTTCCAGATTTTGATCATCACCATATTGCAACATATTATTAAGCAATAGATGCCCTTGAGACTAAGCCCATCATCGTATGGATTCTGAGGGCTTGTGCTAGCCCAGGCCTTGATTAATTTGGGTCCTTGCCTTCCTCACTGCTGTCATGTCACAATCTGGTCCCACTTTGAGCAAGAGCCCCCCTCGCCCCCCCCCCCTTTTCCCTTCTTTTCGGTTGCTTACACACATTGAAGCTGGTAGATTGCCAGGTCCAAGAAGGGGGAGGCATTCAATGGGCCCATGTCCAGAGCTGATAATAGCTGATGGCTCAGACTACGTGAGTACATTCTGGTAGTTCTGCAGGCACAAGTGATACTTTTGTGAAGAGCTGTAGCAAGCCGAAGTTTGTATGCCCCAAGGCTGTCGAGTCTTTATTGGACACATGCATGATCTGAAAGGGCTATGTACTCTATGGCTTCAAACCTCCTTCACGCATACACACACAGAGGTAGGGAGAGATAGGCATCAATCCAGCAACATGAGGCCGTGATCCATCAACTCCAAGCTGATGCAAAGGGGTGTCTTGCCAGTGTCTATAACATAATCTCGAAGCAGCTTGATCTCCTGTTCTGACATTGCCCGGAAGGACTGAATCCTCTGCTTAAGCTCAGCAATCTTCTTGTCTTTCTGGAGAGGAGATAGCCCCTGTCCGACGAGCACTGGCTGCTGTATGACAGGCGCCAGTTCCAGAGGATTGAAAACGAGAGAAGGCAGGGCAGCAGCCGCATTCTCCTGCATCTCGCCATGGTTGTGGTCAAGTGTGAACATGGTGACATCGTCAGTGCTCTGCTGCATCTCGTCGTGGCTGTGGTCAAGTGTGAACATGGTGACATCGTCAGTGTCCTGCTGCATCTCGTCCTGGTTGTGATCGTCATGGTTGTGGTCGAGTGGGAACATAGAGGGGATATCGTCAGCACCCTGCTGCATGTTGTCCTGGTCGAGTGTGAAAAGAGGGGTGGTAATAGTAGTATCACCAGCACCCTGCTGCTGCTTGTTGGGGTCAATAGCAAAGGGAGATGGGGCAATGGTAGCACCCTCTTGCATCTCGTTGTAATGGAATGTTGGAGAAGACATGTTGGCAGAAGGATCAGCAGCATCTTTCTGCAACATTCTGGGGTCGATGGTGGGACCCAAAGGTGCAGCAGCAGCACCCTCTTGGGCCTCGTCAAAGTCGACCATAAGGGAGAAAAGGTCGGCATCGGGATTAGCAGCAGCAGCATCACCAGCCCCCTCCTGGGATTCGCTGTCCTTGGCGGTAGAAGGGAAGGAGGCAACAGTGATGCTGTCCTCCTCCTCCTTGTGGCTCCACCGGGTGCATAGCTTGAGGCACATGAATCTCTGCTGCGCCGCTGTGGCAGATAGGTTGCCCATATCTTTAGCGACGCCCTCCCACTAGTTGTTTTTACCATATAGGTTAGTAAAAAAGCCTGTAGCTGTGATAAATCTTCAAGGAAGCTGGAAGAAGAGAGAAGGGAGGGGGGATAGGGGGTAGGGGATATGAAGAAAGAACTTACGTCAACCTCGTTGTTCTTGGGCATGGTCTTGGAATGCTTCATCATCATGGCTAAAAAGCGGATCTGGTCTCCGGTGAAGCCTCCGAAATCGGTAATAGTTTCAGAAGACATTTTGATGCTATCATGATTGGTATAAATGGTTAGTATCTTATGGTAAGAGAAGGGTTGTGCACATCAAGAGATTCATAGCTGGAGAAGCACTGAAGCTTCTTCAGATTCCAGGTAGGGATGGGGGCCAGATCTGATCCATCAATCATAGGCCATGTGAGGTGTGGTTCGGAGGAGAGGCTGAAAAGGGCTTGTGTAGTAGGGCGTCGAAAGGCATCGAAAAACAGGTAGGGAGAGGTATGCTTGGATGCTTACAAAGATGCGCGTAGCTGTGAATCTATTTCAAGTCAGCTGGCTGTGGTTTCCATCATGGGAAGGCTGGAGAGGAGGCTGAAGGAATTATTACCTGGACTTGGGTTGTTCTGACAAGACAGCAGCTTGCAACCATGGACAAAAGGTGGAAATTGGTAATTCTGTTGGACAATGCGCAACTGTGCTTCTGTTTCAGGTCAGCTGGCTGTGGTTTCTTTCAAGAGGAGGCTAGAGAGGAGGCTGGAGAGGAGGCTGGAGGCATTATTACCTGGATTTGAGTTGTTCTGACAAGATGGAAGCTTGCAACAATGGACAAAGGGTGGGAAAAGGTGATTATGTTGGACAATGCGCGACTGTGGTTCTGTGTCAGGTCAGCTGGCTGTGGTCTTCATCAAGAGGAGGCTGGAGACAAGGCTGGAGAGAAGGCTGGAGATATTATTACCTGGACTTTGAGTTGTTCTTTTTCTGAAGACAAGATGCTGGATTTGCAGCAGATGATGGACAAAAGGTGGGATGGGGATTGCTGCTGAACGACAAGTGCAAGGGGAAAAAAGAATCAGGAGGGAGAAGGCGGGGCAGACAGAATGGATTTCTTAAGCAGTGGAAGAGATGTCGAGTGTCGAATTGCCAAATCAAGAAGTTGCAACCCAAACAGTTCCTTCCTAGGATTAGCGGCTAGGCGTCCAGAAGGCAGGCAGGGTTCATTTGGTCTGTTATTGAAAGGAAAGAACAAATCTATCAAAGGAGAGCTACCTGGTCTCTATCTAACTGATAAGACAACCATGACCACATCTAACCCTTGACTCCTATGCCAGCTGTACAGATACTATCTAAGAGAACCTTCAGAGCTCTGATCTGCCCTCATCAGCTGTGTTTGCAGCTGCGCTATCACCTTTGGGAGGCAGCTTTTCTTTCAAAAAAGCCTCTACATCATCAAGCTCCTCGAGGGCAGCTGAGTGGCCAAGGCCCCTGCAGAGAAGTGTTAATGTTTAGTCATACTAGATCAGGTGTAAAGAAATATCGATGGGGATGGAGAGACATACGGGTAGATCTTGTGGGTGACATTCATCCCGGTGGTGTTCAGCACCTGGTAGCTGAGGAGGCTCAACTCAGGCCTGACGAGGGGATCCGAGTCGCCTTGGCACATCAGGATGGGCGTGTTCTCGTTCATCTTGGGCCCGGCACTCAAGGCCTCGCGGAACGTCTTGCTGAGGAGCAGCCAGCCAGACATGGAGACGATGGCTGCCAGCTTGACCTTGGACATGAGGCCGGTGTAGATAGACATGGCACCACCCTGGCTGAAGCCGCCGAGGACGATGCGGTCTGCCGGTATACCTGCATCAATCTCTTGCTGGACGAGAGAGTTGAAGTACTCTGCGGAAGCCTTGATGCCTTGTACATCCTCGTTCTCCCGCATGGTCTCGACACCTCCATTCAGAACTTTCTGTGCCATTTGATTGTCAGTCAGAGAGGAACCACCATCGCCGGGAAGAAGGAGGTTACTGCTCACAATGTCAAACCAGCCTGGCATCTGGTAGCCGCCCTGCAGAGGAGGAGTCAGCATATATAGGATCATTGCAAGATGATAAGGTAGCCCTGGAGAGGACTGTCTGGGCAGCTTTGCTTACATTGCAGGTGATGGGTATGACGGGGGCATGAGGCAGCACAAACTTGACCTCGTCAAGTCTCTCCCTCCGCCGCCAGTTCTCCACGCTACCAGCCCATCCGTGTCCAGTGTCGCCCAGACCGTGAGAGAAGATGACGGTCGCTGTGTGAGTCTTGACAGCCGGGAAGACGAGAGGAGCCTTGTAGCGCAACGCCATATCGACAAGCCTTGTCTGCTGGTGGTTTGTAGGTACGAAGTCGTCGAGGTCGAGGACACGGGCCGAGATCCGGGGGCTGATGTCGGATGATTTTGAACGTCTCGTTCGCGATCCGATGCTTCGAGTGGAGCACACGGGCTTTTTTCTTTTTGGGAAAGTTTCTCTCTCTTCTCGGATCTGGAGTGTCTCGCTGGATGTGAACGTGAGCCCTCTCAACTCTCGGTCGAAGTGGGTTCTCTTTTCTGTCGCCGGAAGCTGCACCGCGCCCCCAGAGCCGCAAAATCGGACTTGTGGGTTCCGTAACTTCGTGACAGGGGGCTTTTACCGGGGGGGGGGGGGGGGGGACGCTATGGGAGGGGTCAGGGGAACTAAGTATGTAGGGGTTAGGGATGATCCAGCCAGCATGACGATTTATAAGTTGAGGGCCTCGATTAGCTCAGCACTTCAACTGGTTCTCATTGAAAAGGACAGCGCCCATTGCTTTAGATTTGTCAGTTGAGCCATCCTCAGTATGGCTTCATTTCATCTCTCTGTGTGTGCATAAATGGCTTTTCGGGTGCCTACTAGGGCTCTTGTCGCAATAGTTTCCATCGTCATCGCCTTGGTGGCTGCTTCTTCCTATGCTTCGTTCATGCCCGTCCCTGAGCATCTCATGTTTTGGCGAACCCCAAAAGCAGCCCGATCATTGTCGAAACGAATCTCTGCGACACCGCCTTCTGGTGTAAACGTGACCATGCCGGGCAGGGCACCAGTCTACTTCTTTAGCCATGGAGGGGTATGTTTCTATCTTTTGCCTTCTTTCTCTCTTCTCCTATGGTGGTCCCCTTTTCTTGCAATCCTGACTAACGTGATTCGTCAGCCGAATGTCATGTACGAGAAGGACCACGAGGTTTATTCTGTCCTCCAGAACATTGGCAAGGAGATCACCCAGAAGGTGAAGCCGAAGGCCGTGGTGGTATTCAGCGCCCACTGGCAGGCTAAACCTGATCTCATCCAGGTCAACAACGCACTGATGACCGACCTTATTTACGAGTTTGTCCCTGCCCTCCTTAGTTTAGGATCCCAGAGTGACCGCTCTCCCCTCCCAAAAAGGAGAGAGAGAGAGGGGGGGCGGGGGGAGAAAAGGCTGTCTCTACGAGGAAGCTGACTGCTTGAACATACACACACACAGTTTCTATGGCTTCCCAGATTACATGTACAAGGCCACCTACCCAAACCAGGGCAACCCGCAGCTGGCAAGTCACATCATCGACCTCCTCTCCTCGGCTGGCATCCGGGCGCAGGGCGTGAAGCGCGGTCTCGACCACGGCGTTTGGGCCGGCTTCCACGTGGCCTTTGATCCCGTCGAGAACCCCCTCAACGTCCCGCTCGTCCAGGTCTCCCTCTTCCACTCCGAGGACCCGGACCAGCACTACCGCCTAGGCCAGGCCGTCGCCAGCCTCCGCGACGAGGGCGTCGTTATTATCGGTGCTGGCATGTCGGTGCACAACCTGCGCGATATGTGGAGCATGATGGCGTCCGACGACCCAAAAAAGCCACTGCCGTATGCCGTCACGTTCGATAATGCTCTGAAGGAGGCCGTGGAGGCTCCTGTTGAGGAGAGACAGATGAGGATGGCCGCCGTTTGCGGTCGCCCAGACGCCAAGCAGGCACACCCGTACGTCTTTTCTTCTTCTTCCTTTTTTTATTTTAACGAAAAGAAAGTGTCCTCTATTTTCCTTGATGGAAAACTGCCGCCCTTTCTCCTCTCTATCCTGCTAGATATGACGCCATGCCCTGGTCTCAAGGAAGAAGAGGAATAACATCCACATCCTTCGGTGCCTGGTTGGATGAGTGCTAACTCTCGGGCACTGTTTAGTTGGATGGACCACCTGATGCCCGTCCACGTCGCTGCTGGGGCTGCTGGTCCAGATGTCGGGAAGCAGCTGTGGACAATGCAGGAGGGTTGTTTCGGCTGGGCTCAGTACCGCTTTGGCGAGGTCCCAGGGAACAGTTAAGTAAAAAAGCTTGAGCTCTGCATCATTTCCCAAAAGGTGTCGTCGAATCATCCCAAACATGGGCTAGTATGCAGGTCGTGCTTTTTCCAACAGCTTCAGGCCTATCAAGAAGTAGAGATCATCTTCACGTGAAGTCTCACAGGCGCATGGATGGGATGTACGAAAGATCAAATCGAATCAATTTTCTCGGAGGATTAACCTACTTTCTCGTCTCGGACTCGGAAACATACTTCTTGACATACCGTGGCGTGTACAACGACCTGTGGCAGTCCTTTGCGTCAGCATGGCCATCACAGACACGTAACTGGCCCAAACGAGACTTTCATCTCTCACGATCTTGATGCTACTGGTCTTACGAGGTGGATAATATTTAATCCTTTCCAATTGCCATCAGCCAGACCTATCTCCAGCCTGCACACATGGAGGCCAGCTTCGAGGAACATGTTGTCCAGTTTGATGGTTGAAATGCTGCATTGAAACATCTTTGGAGCTATACACGGTCCTATAGAAAGAAAGAAAAAGAAGAAGAAAAAAAAAGAAGGCTCTCAGGTGTAATCAATACTTCAGTAGCACTTGGTTGCTTCGCGATGCAAAGCCGATGAAATACTTGTAGTCATCAGTATAGAAGCTAGTGACGACGGTCAAATGGGTGCAAACAGCCCACGAAAGGCTGAAGATGACTTTTCCCGCATATCATAGTTTAATGAAGGAGAGAAGGGGATAGGGAATCCTGGTATGTCGGTCTCACTTTGGGAGATATCGACTCCTGCTGAACACATTGCTGATCGTGCTTCCAATGGTATTGCCACCCTGCATATTGCTCGCTAGGGCCTCCTCCAGGGCTGATTGGGTAACGGAAGCATCTGTGGAATCGAAGATGATCAGCACCGAATAGGTTTACATGGAAAGGGCATCATCGACATCCAAGGAAAGAAAAATGGTCCTTACCGTCCAGATCACTGAAGCTGCTCCCCATACTGGGCGTGCCCTCACTTCCTTCTCGCGAGAAGCCCTTCCCCTTCAGCTCGACCGTTCGGCGCGGAGAAAGGGGACCAGAGAGCTGTCTTCGATCGCCGGGCGAGCGCTTGGACACAAAGGCAGCAGAGCCGCTGGAGGAATCAGATGTACCTGACTTGTGTAATCTACGCTCCTTCTCTTTGCCTTTGCCTTTGCCCTGGGTCGAGTCAGGACTCGTCACGTTCTGTAGTCGACGTGCAGCATTAGCAGCAAAGTCGCGTGGGTCACCCCGCAATGTGGCACCAGGATCTGTGTATTGTCCGCTTCCGTCGCCGCTTCCGTCGCGAGCCGCACCAGAAGATTTGCTTTTGAAAGGGAGAAAGGCCGGTTCCGCCTCATCCTCGTCCACCTCTTGGAGGAATGACGATTTGATGCCGTCCCTGTTGACATTCTGCTGTTGTTGCTGGAATCGTGGGGGCCGGCGGATAATTCGTGACTGCTCAGGGCTGGAGGATTCGTCGGATGAGGCACCTTCAGAGGTTGAGTCCGCTGGGCCTGGAGACGGCGGACCGGCAGCAGGCACTGGTGTCAGTACATCTCTCACCGGGGTGGACGGATCCATGCCAGGCATAGATGGATGCCACTGCCTTGCGGACTGGGTCCTGGGCGAGGACAGCTGTGTGCCAGCTCTCAGCTTCAGCGAACCAGCTGCGCCGCCTTGTCCTCCTCCGAGCTGTGCAGCGGTGCCCGATGATGAGGCCCGTACGGTCTGCAATCGAATGGATGAGCCCGGTCCGGCCTTGGGGGTAGCCGGCAGACTTGCGTCAGCCCTAGGAACCGGGGTGTCCCTCCGAATCGATAGCTGCGAAGGGGCTCTTGCGTGGGCCGGCACGCCTCTGCCTGACGGTGTCCTCGCCATGGCAGTGGCAGGTTCGGAACCTGGCGCGGGAGACGGGGCTGCTGAGCTCCTAGCTGCTACAGTAGCCTTCCTCAGCTGGGCCCTGAGCTGTGAGGTATGACGCTCCTGGAGATATGTGACCTGTTGGAAGAGGAAATCGACCGAGACCTCGAACCTATCTGCCCTGGAGAATTTGTGAGCTTATGGGCACAAGGATGTAATATTATTATTGGTGAATTCTGTCAACAAGATGAAATGCTCACAGGTCAGCCCCTACATGAAGCACGATGTCAGTCAGTCAGTTAGTCCAGGCAGTCGAAATACTCATTGGATGAAGCAGGGGAAAATGTTATGTGTACGTACAATCAATCTCGGTTTTTGCCACGCCTGAGATGATCTTCCATAATGCTTCATCTTTGGTACTGTTCCAGTGCACCTGAGATGGGGCCAGTCAGTTCATATAAGAGATGCCTTCGTGCGAGGAGAAGCCCACATCCTCAACCGAGGGCAACTTACAGGAGGTGGGTCTACAAAGTCACCCCTAGGGAATGGTAATCTGATGTACACCACATAAGACGGTTCATTGTCCATCTCAGCTGATTATATATGACAAAAAGACAAACTGATGGGGTGGTGGTCTAGTTAGGTAGACAAATATGTTGGCAAGGCCTGGTCTTGGATGAAAAGGTTGGGAACATGTGTTTGGTGTGAGGATGGTTGGTTGTTGGTGTAAGTCAAAGGGCTTGGCCAAGTAAGCCAGAGAGCGGTCACCACTTATGGTTTGCTGGCTGAGTTTAGTTAGGTGGGTTGGTTAGTGGGTTCATAAGTGATTAGGTAAGGTAAGGTAGGTGGTCTTCAGGGCAGTCACAGTGACAAGGCTACAGGGATTAGCTGTCAGACAGGGGAGGTACAGCACAGTACAGGGGGTCGCTGCAGTGGTTGCTGTGCCAAAGCCTTGAGCCAGGGTCAGGCCCAAGTGACTTTGACCCTATCGACAGAATTTCAGAATTTCATAGCAATTCTCCTCCATCCACAGACGACGACGACACCAGCTCCACCTCTTGTCGGCCTCCTTGTTACCAGCCAGACCAGTCAATCTTACTTATCTTCTTTCTCTTACTTTATCATCCTACTCGAAAGATCTTGCTTGCTCCTGCCCACCTCAAGAATCATACTTCCACCCAACTCTTTGTGGTCTGTTGATTGATTCGGACACCCCAGTACTGCAGCATGGCCCCTCTGATCTTGCATAATGTTCCTGAGGAGGAGCTGTACATTGGTGAGGATGGTGTGCAGAGGCCATATGCCATGATCTACCCACAGTATGCTTATTTCTGCTACTACTGCTGCTGCTGCTGCTGCTGTTGATGATGATGACTGACCATAAATAAATGGCCCAGACAAGATGGCAACCCAGGCAACGTTCGAAACCGACGAGCAGTCCCCGAGACGGGCGCGTTTGGCAAGTCGACGCGTCGCTCGAGATCCAAGACCGCCACCCCCGCCAGACGCGAAGACCCTACCATCCAGTCGGCGCAGAAGGTCTTTGCCGCCTACTTTGAGCAGCAGAACTTCCAGCCCGAGGAGACGTCAGACGCACCAGCGTCACAAAAGCAACGACGCCAATCTACCACAACCCAGCTCCTCCCGTCTGCACAGTCGACCGGCAGCATCCCAGACGAGACCACGCCCACGCCCGACCCTAATACGGCCGCGCTTAACATCCCCAACGTGCCCACCGAGATCATACTGCGCGGCTTCAAGGACATTGACCAGCAGTATGCTGCCATCAACCGGTACGAGCACATCGCCGGGCGCATCTGCGAGGATTACCCACGCGACCCGCCCTACGAGATCCGACGATACAAGTCGGAGCTGCGCGACCCAGCCTTTGTCCGCCGGCGCGCCTTGACGCCCGAGGAGCGCGCCAAGGTGAACCGGGCGGACAGCGGTGACCACTGGGTCAAGGTAACGTTCGAGTCGCAGCAGGCTGCGGATGCTGCCATCTACGCCAGCCCACAGGCCATCCTCGGCCATCTCGTCTATGCCGAGTACTACAAGGGCATGTCGCCCACCCGCGATGAAGCCATACCCGACGCGACGACCACTGCGCAAGGCGACGAGATACCGGCGGGATGGCGAAGGTCGGGTTTTGGGGGCAACAGGACGGCGGCAGAGCTCAGGTCAAGCTTTGGGGAGGACGGCCTGCCCGAGAAGGTGATAGCCAGCGACGACGCGAACGAGCTCTCGCCGCCGCACTCGCACGCCAGCAGCCGCACAGTCGAGAGCGGTACCATCGGCACCGGCACGTCCTCTTCCTCCACCGTGATCGGAGCCCAACATGCCCAGAACGGCGGCGCCCTCGCACCTGAAGCAGCCGCCGCCGCCTCAACCTCCTCCTCCAGCGCAGGCCAGCAGAGCACCTATTGCAGGGTGATACCGTCGGCGCGGAAGGCGGTGCTCCTACCGGCCGAGCAAGCCCTACTGCCACAACCGTCCTTCTCGTCTCGCGTGCTGGCCCAGATCCCCTTTCTCAAGTGGTTCAGCGGGGCGATGATCGGGAGCGAGGTGCCACGGACGGCCGAGGGCGAGTTTGACTGGGCCACCGCCAGCCTGTACTGGAAGCTGATCTGCTGGCTGGACCTCTACTTTTGGCTGTTCTCGGGTGAGATCTGTAGCGCGGACAAGGAGGATTGAGAGGGAAAATGGTGTTGGTGTTCTTGAAGGTGTGGGAGCTGGGAATTCATTGATTGGGATTGGCAAGCTTTTCTTATTCTTCTTTTTTTTTTTTTCTTCTCACGACATGAAGAGGTCCGGTCTGAGTGCATCACGCAAAAGCAAGCAGCAACTTTCACACATTTGGCATGGGATGGGAGTTCAAGGATAGGGCCGCCCCTTTTTTCTCCTGCTGTTTTTCTGTCCCCTGAGCATTGGCGTTGGGACACGCGAACCAATATCTTCCAAGACTTGAGAAGAAAGAAGAAGAACAAAAGAGATCAAGATACAATCCCCTCAATATTATCAAACAGACGGGCCAATTTTACAATTTTGATGATGGATCGAAAAGACTTTCTCAAGTCAGAAATGGTAGATGGTCTATACCCAACCGTGACGCCTAGCTGATGATGATACTAAAGTGACAATGACTGACTGACTGACTGACTGACTGTTCGCTTCAGTGTGTGTGTGTGTGTGTACATGAGTGTTTGTTCGTGTACGCCCTTCTTTTCTCTCTCCTGTTCTCTCTCTTCCCTTTCCCTTCTTCCTCCCATCAACCTATGACCTCCATCCATCACTCATTCACTCGTGGTTCCACCTCCGTTCCCTCTCGTCAGAATCCGATGCGGCAGTCGACATCCTCTTCCCCTCGTCGTCCCAAGGATGCTCATCATCCGCCAGAGAGAGCGCCAGATCCCCACGCCCTCCTCTTCCTCCTCCTCCTTCTTCCCCATCCCGTATCGTCTCAGGCGACATAGGCCCGTCCTCATCATCACTACTCTCGCTCTCATCATCGTCATTGTCGTTGTCGTTGTCGTTGCCACGCTCCTCCCTCTTTCTTTTTTCTTTTTCTTCTACTTGTGCTTCTACTTCTTCCTCTTCCTGTTCCTCGCCCAAGACATCCTCAGTGCGCACCCGCACAGGTTTAGGCGAGAAAGGCCTCGTCATGCGCGGACGGGTCGCGGTAGTCGTAGTACTAGGGCTGAAGTCGGCACTGCTACTAAAGATACTGGCGGCGTCCTCGAGGTCCCGGCGCCCTCTGCGCTCAGGGCTGGTCGACGACGTCACCACGGCGCCGGCCAGGCTCTGATACGGCTCCGACACGACACCGAGGCTGTCGGCGCGCTGGTGGCCGCGGCCGCGGTCCATTGCAGTCGTGCCGCCGCCGTGATGGTTGTGATTATGGTGGAGGAGCAGCACGCCCGTCTCGGAGGCGGCGTCGGCGAGGATGCTCTTGGGCGGGAGGATGCTGAACAGCTTTGCGCCGGCCTCGTCGGCCCCGGTAGCACCACCACCACCACTGCCCATACCGACGCCGCCCACACCGCCGGACCCTTCTTCGGCTGCAAACAGGTCGGTGCCCCTCTCCAGGATATCATCCAGCCCGCCGCCGCTCCATCCCTTGCGCGCGAGGCTCTCGAAGATATCGACCTCGGCGCGCACGAGGCTGCAGCTGGCCTCGAGGATCTTGACGCTGGTGTCCTGGCTCTCGCGCAGCAGGGAGGCGGCGTGCTCGGCGCGCAGGGCCGTGAGCCCGTCGAGGCGGGCCGTCAGCTCGACGAGGTGGGCGCGGAAGCGGCCGACGTCGCGGGGCCCGCGCTGGCGGTGCAGGCGGACCCCCTCGCGCTCGAGACGGCGCACGTCAGCGCTCTGGCGGCGGACGGCGGCGAGGTACCGGGCCTCCTCGTCCTCGACGCCCCCGCGCCACTTGTCGAGCTCGTGGAGCAGCGGCACCTCGAAGGAGCGGTAGACGGTCTCGGAGAGGATCTGCTCGTGGTTCGCGACGAGGTGGTGCACGCCTGCTGCGGCGAGGAGGCTGTCAGCTGTGCAGGCGCTGCTGCCGGTGCCGGGGACGGCCGGGACGGGGCCTGCGGCGCCGCTGCTGTGTACAGTATGGCCAGCACTACCGCCGCCGCCGCCGCCACCACCACCACCACTGCCGGCCCGGAGAGACACGCAGTCGGCGCGGGCCTCCTTCAGGCGGGCACAGGACTCGAGGGCAGAGCCAAAGGCGGAGGCGGCGGAGGAGAGGGAGGCGAGGGCGAGGCGGTAGGCCTTGGCGGTGGAGAGGAGGTCGGCGTAGGCGGACTGGGAGGAGGCGAGGTCGGACTTGGTGAGGAAGGCATGGGCTGCAGCGGGAGGCGGAGGCGGCGGCGGCAAGGGGAGGGTGTAGGTGGACATGCTGCTGGGGAGGTTGTGGCCAGTCGTCGTAGCGATGGAGGCGGAGGAGGGGAGGACGGCGGTGCTGGCGTATGAGTAGGTAGGCGAGGCGGGCACAGGCGGGAGCTGCGACGGCGACGGCGAGGGCTGTCGCACGCTCGTCATGGTCTGTTCGTTTGTCCCTTTTTCTTCTTCTTTTAATTATGATTATGACTATGATTATTATTTCTCTTTTTAGGAGGACAGGAATTAAAGACGAGAGAATAGAAATATAATGGTTGAAGGGGGGGGGGGGAAGAGAGAGAGAGAGAGAGGGACAGAGGAGAAAAGTGGGTGGTGGAGGAAAAGGATGGAGGATGGCGATGGCGGATGATGGTCGAGACTCGACGAGGTTTGTTTATTTGGGCTTGTGTGGCGGCAGCAAATGAGGAGCCGTTGGAGGAGGAGGAGGTCGAGATTTAGGGACGGGACGTGTTCGCGTCAGGTATCGAGACTTTCTTTTTTGGTTTTTGGGAGGATGAGGAGGAAGAACCTCGACGAGAAGGAGGAGGAGGAGGAGGAGGAGGAAAGGCAATGTTGCTGATAAGAAGTCACTTGTGGAGTCCTTTCTAAGCTCGTCGTCTCTGCCGCGGGAACCTCGGTGGGGGGAACTGGGACGAGGACCTTGGTTGATAGCATCCACTTTCTTTCCAAACAAAAACAAGCAACAAATTTTTATTTTTTTTTTATCTTTCAAGGGTGCCCACTCTCTGAAGGTCCATATGAGATGATGGTGTGTATAGGAGGAAGAGCAGGAGGAAAAAAAGAAGAAAAAGTAAGCAAATCAGGGAAAAAGGAGGAGGAGGAGGAGGAAGAGGAAATAAAAATAAAACCATGTTCAAAAAAAAGACAAGAAAGAGGCAAAAAAAGATAAACAGTCCCTCCGACGAGGAAGAACAACAACAACATACATACATACATCATCATCACCTGTCCATCTAATTGTTGTAGTCAGTGGATCTCCGATGAAACCAGGGTCTACAGTTCCTCGTCCCTCGTTCAGAGCCTCTCATCCAAAGGATTCTTTTCTCTTCACGCGCTACTAAATAACAGCCATTTATTCTTCTCACTCACCCACCCATACAACTCACACATGCAAACTCACACCACTCGTGTTACATATGTGCTAGGTGGACGGGAAAGAAAGGGAAAATACAGACGCAGAACACCCTTCAACCTTGTGTGGAACGGCCCTTTAGGCGGTCAACGCTTTTCCATCCGCCCGCCCCCGCCGCTAGTGGATCTCCCGGGTCTTGTTGGCACATGTGAGATGAGCTGTCTTCTTTCCCCACGGACCTAACATAGTAATACCTCCTCATCTAGACTATTCTCAACCTAACAGCTTGGACAATAGATCGTGATCTTTTTCGTCTCCCCCCCCCCCCTCTCTCTTATTCCTTCTTCTTTCTTCCCTGCCGGTGAACGACGGAGGCCTCCTACATCGACGATGCGCACTCGGGTTTTTTCGGGGGTTTTTTTTCTCGGTTTTCTTTTGTACTCTCAGACCGGTGGATATCACAATGTGGATGAGTTCCTCCCCCCCCCCCCTCTCTCTCATCTTCAGGGAACCGACTCCACATAGAGCCATAGGGAAAATAGCCATGTTAGATCGATCAAAAGGCTATCTGCCCGAGGAGGGGAAGTGAGAAGAACAACGAGATAGAAAATCATAGCGCGAGACAGCAAACAAGTCACAAAAACGGGGAGGAGAATCTTATAAAAGCAGACTCCCTCCTTCTCTCTCTCTCTCTGCTCTTGGTACTTTGGAAAGCATGAACTTGTTCCTATTTCCTGTCCTTAAGTGGACAAAACCTAGAAAAAGGAGAGTACACTGGATTCAAGCCATCCACATAAGAGCCGTTCCGGCATGGAATTCCAAATGTCCCTCGTTTTATTTCTTCTTTTCCTTCTTTACTTGAAATATCATTTTCGTGTTCCAAACTTTCCCGTCCCAGATAGCGCACAGGCTTTTTCTCTGCTACGGCCCCAGGAGACAAACGCAGCGTCCACACACTCACGGCTTTTTTCTTCTTTACTTTAAGAAGCCATGTAGGTGCTCGCCTCGATGCCATCCTTGGGGAATTCACTGCCATGGTGTGTTAGCTGATGATGCCCTCCCCCTCCGTCCAAGCCATAAGCGGCGGGCATAGATAACTTACGGGATGGCGACTTCGAAGCGCTTGCCAATGGCCTCGAGCACGGTACGATCATCATCAGTACTGACGAACGAGATGGCCAGACCCTTGGTACCGAAACGACCGGCACGACCGACACGGTGCAGGTAGGAGTCGGCCTCAGACGGCATGTCGTAGTTGATAGCCAGGTTGATGCGCTCAATATCGATACCACGACCAAAGACATCAGTAGCAACGCAGATGCGCTTGTTGAACTCCTTGAACTCCTTGTACCGGCGGATACTGGATGAGGAAGGCCCATCAGTTGACGTTCGCCAGGGGAAAAAAAAAGGGGGGGGGGTGATGGGGAGAGAAAAAAACAAAAAACAAATACACGGCGAGACTACTTACCGCTCCTCCTGGCTGACACCGGAGTGGACCGCAATGGACGGGAAGTTGCACTCTCTCAGCAGCTTGTCTAGCTCGGTGGCGCGGACCGTGCTCTTGACGAAGATGATGACCTGGTTGAACTGAAGGTCGTCGAGGAGCTCGTTGAGCTTACGGTTCTTCTCGCGCTCCTCCAGGGCAACGTAGTACTGCTGAAGACCGTGCAGCGTCAACTTGGTATCCTCGTCGACATAGTGCTCCGTCGGGTTCTGCATGAACTTGCGGCAAATCGGCTTGACGGTATCGGACAGAGTAGCGCTGAACATCATGACCTGCTTCTGCTGAGGGGTCGCACGGAAGATCTCCTGGACGTCGCGGCGCATGTCTATCTCGGAAGGTTAATAAGCTTCTGAAGGGGAAAAGGGGTAGGAGAAGCAATGCAGCCCCAGGCGCCGGTCAGGACTACTCACCAACTTGATCGAGCATCTTGTCGCACTCGTCGAGGACAAAGATGCGGACGCTGCCCAGGCGCAGGTGCTTGTCGCGGACGAGGGCGTTGAGGCGACCGGGAGTTCCGACGATGATGTGGGGGTGGGTCTCCTTGTTCTTGAGGATCTCGGCGTCCTTCTGGATGGGCGTGCCACCGTAGAAGACGCCGGTCTTGATGTCGGGCATGTACTTGGAGAACCGATTGTACTCGTTGCGGATCTGGAAGGCGAGCTCACGGGTGTGGCACATGACCAGGACGGAGCACTCGCCGGCAACGGGCTCCACCTGCTGGAGAGTGGTGAGGACAAAGACCGCCGTCTTTCCAAGACCAGACTTGGCCTGGCAGATGATATCACCACCGAGCAGCGCCTGAGGAATGCATGTTTGCTGAACTGCACGATCGGACCCAAGTTAGAAAATGGTCTCGCAAGGTTTGAACAACGGAGGAGGACGGAGAGGGAGTCGGTGGGTCCGTCCATCGTCGCAGCAGAAAAAAAGAGTTTCTCGTCCAGATGGAAGATGTGAAAAGAAGTCGTCAACGCGAGCGCGGCGCATGATACAAGAAATCCGTCGATCAAGACAAAGGTTTGGGGTTCCGGGCCCCCTTCTGGCGCCAGCGAGGGGGCCTTCCGAAGCCACGCCTCGCGACAGATGCGCCGGTTCCATGTGCCACCTCTTTCCAAACATTTCCCTTGTAAGAGAACCCTAGAGGCGCGACCAGGCCAGATGGCGCGAGCTCAGGTGGAGCTGGTTGATGTTGTCTGCCAATGACGCTCTCAGAAAAAGTGAACCCAGAACAGGTCCAGAGCAGACAATTGCGTCAACCATCTGAAAAGGAACTTGCCCCCGCCATCCGAGTTTTGGTCGTGTATGCCTGGGCTGTCGACTTCTCTCCTCAAGGAAAAAAAAAGGGGTAAGGGCCCTTTTGTCTGTCTTCTTCTTTTTCATCTTCTTTTTCATCCTTTACGCCATGGGCTGCCACCAGCATCCATCTCCAACGATAGGAAAATCATTGTCTCGACGTTTGGACCCAAGTTTCTTTGTCTTCTCTTTGTTTTTTGTTTTTCTGCTTTCTTTGCTTGCTTGCGACGAAATGGACGGACCCTTGAGAGTGGCACGCGGGAGGGGTATGACAATTGAGTGTAACGATAGGGCTGCAATGATGGAGTCAGAGATTGGTATCAGGACTGACCCTCCGAAGGATGCTCGAAACCACAGTCGGTGATGGCGCGGATCAGTTCAGGCTTGAGCAGGAAGTCGCGGAAACCAGTGGAGTGGATGCCGACGTAGGAACCCTTCTTGTCGACACTGTCGCCGGCGGCGGCGGCTGCCTCAGCCTTCTTGCCATTGGCGGGGGCGGTGGTCTTTTGAGTTTCCAGCTCCTCGTCGGAGTAGTCGATGAGATCCTCCTCAGCAGACATGATGGCTATTGTTGGTTATCGATCGACTGCGATCGAGGGGATAAGTATGGGGCAGGAACCGAGAGGTAAGCGCGTGGCCAACCTGGGTCGCGAGGCTGGTAAACAAAGAAGAGGGAGCGCAAAATGAGCCCCGTAGGTAAAAAGAAAAGCGGTGCGTAGAGACGGCGGATCGATGGTGGTAAGAGAGGGGTTCGTTGGTCTAGAGAGAGAAAGATGGATGGTTGAGAAGGAAAAAAGGGTAGGAAATTTGTGGAGGGAGAAAAGGTGAGGTCAAAAGGCTCTGGAGCGTCAAAGAAAAGGTGAAAGCTGACACCAGTACTTTTGGTAGCAGTAGCAGGGAGCAGGTGCCACAGCAGCAAGCAGCAAGCAGCAGTGGCAGGGGGGCCAGGGGCACAGGGTGGGGGGAGGGAGGGAGCGCGCACCGTCTTGGCCCCCCCCCCCCCTTCCAGTGCGCCCCTTGCGTCGCCTCACTCGTTGCCTTCGAGGTCACCCAGGCTAAACCTAATTCGACCTCCAATTCCACTTTTCCAGGAGAGATGCGGCCATGCACGGACCAGGTGCCAGGCTCTCGCGGGGAGCCCTGGGCAGGGCTGCCGAACGGGACAGTGAAGAGAGAGCCTAGACGGATGGTTTCGACCAGTAGTCCTCTTTTTTGGAAACTGCACGACAGCCTCGGAATTTTCCCCTTCACACCCCCAGTATCACCCTGGTGACTCAGGTCTGCTCATCTCTGAGGAGTCACATCCCAAGCTTGTTTCACTCTCACCTTCAGGCACACAGACACGCACACGTACACATACACACATACACACACAAACTATGGCAAAAACGAACAAGGCTGGCGTGCCAAACCGGCACATCTATTCTCGCATCTCGTTTCTCTACCAAGCAGCAACGTATCTATCAGAGGCGGGCAAAAAAGAAACACCACACACAAGCAGCAGCAGTCAGAAGAAGACGCATCAGTCCGAAGACAACGGCCAGGCTGGTAGTAGTGGTGACCACCCGACAAGCGACCCAACCACGCCACAGAAGCTATCACGCCAGCTGCTCACTGACCTGCGCAACGTTACCCTCAAGTCCCAGGTCCGCATCAGCCCAGACCTGAAGCGCACCATCTGCAAGTACTGCGACACGCTCCTTGTGGATGGCCACACGTCCTCCTCTGCCGTTGAGAACAGGAGCAAGGGCGGCAGGAAGCCCTGGGCGGATGTGCTCGTGGTCAAGTGCCACACATGTGATGGTGAAAAACGCTTCCCCATCCACGTCGAGAGACAGAAGAGGCGGCCTCACCGTGCTGCCGCGACAAAGTCACCGCAGCAGAGCGGAACATGAGACCGGGGGTATTGTTTTTGAAATCTACCTTTCCGTGGCCTCGTCCTGTAGCTCTCTCTCTACCTGGGCAAAGCCTAGGAGTGCTCGTCCCGGGATGAATGTTCTGTCAAGCTGGTAGATGTATGCTCTCAAAACCTAGGCGCCAAAGAAATCCGTGGCGGAGAGAGAGAGAGAGATGGGAGCTCCGTCAGATCGAGGTTCACTTCTGCTGAGCCTGCTCCCTCACGGAATCCTCGCCCAGCACCTTACTTGCAGCCATAAACCTGCCAAAAATTTACTTGTCAGCCTTGAAACGCCCAGGAAAGGGAGGGGGAGGGGGGGAGAGGACTCCACCCCCTGCATGAGAGGACACTTACAGCCCACCATGCCAGCTTCCCAACCCCCGCATACACTCAGCCTGGACGCTGGTCATGCGGAGCAGGTTCTCGGTGTCCGCAAGGTTGGCGGACAGCTGGGCCAGCTGAGAATGCAGCTGTGTCTAGAGAGAGAGAAAAGAGAGAGATGACAGCACTTGTGGTTAGCTAGCTAGACTGTATCCTTCTAGTAACGACAATACTAAATCAAAGGAACTAAATAAAAAGAACAAGGGAGAGGAATCTTTTCACCAGAAGGACGCAAGCAAACAAGAAAAATGACATCACTGCGAATATAACATACCAGCTGCCTCTGCTTGACCGCGCTGCCGGAGGTGGCCATGGATTGCCGCTGCGTGTTGTTATTCATCACGGGCCAAAAGCAAACGGACCGAGCTCAGAATCTCCTGGGGTTCTTGATAGATTGATGGGTGCTGTGGAAACAAGACCTCGGATTAAAGACGGGTATTCTGACAAGGAAGTATTGTTGGATGGACGGGGCGTGTTGTTGATGTTGACATTTGCAGTTGCTGTTGTTGACCTTTTTTGAGACGCGACCGCGGCTCATTCATGGAATGGGTAGGAGCGGTTGGGGGGGGGGGGGGGGGGGGGGTTCTCCTTCCAAAAAATCGCAGGCAGGAGCACCCGCCGTTGCCAATGGGCAACACCTGGCGGGGATTACTTATACCGTT